>BCLG01001287.1:0-27016 GCA_001602295.1 Zoysia matrella
AGCAAGCAGTGTAACAGTGTTGGACGCAGCTCGAAAGCCTTGGACCTCGATCGCTTTGGGAGCAGAGTTCAAGGCTTCGAGGTTCCAGATCTGTAACCAGGAACAATGAATGAAGTCTCTGGTCTCCGGTTTAGGTTAGCTCCTTAGTTACAACTTACAACCGGTGATGATATCCTTGGGACTTGGTTAGGTCAACTCTGAGAAGCCATTGGGTTTGCATCAGTTGAACTATAATAAAATGACGGGACGAGACTGGACTGAGCCTAGTCATTTTATTTTACCACCACTTGGATGTGGCCCCTCGATCGATACCTTGCACCTAGCAAGTAGCGCTCGTCCATGTGACCAGTAAATTTATAAGGCACATGATGTTTTCTTCGATTTTTATCTGAGCAAGTCTACTTCGTTAGCGTATAGTAACCGTGCATTTAGCTATGGCAGCTAAGCGTGGTCGGATACTCCGTTCCAAAATATAAATATTTTTAAATTTAATTAAAGTTAAATTTTTGTCACTTTGTCTATGAATAATATTTTATCATATAAAAAAAATATATATTTGAATTTATCATGAAATAAACTTTTGTAAAAATATATTTTTATATTAAAAATTATATAATTTTTTAGATATTATTAAGTAAAAGTTAAAAAAAATTAGCTATATCTAAATCTAGAAATGTTTATATTTTAAAACGGAGATAGTATCTCATCTACAGCAACCATTGACTTTCTGCTGCTCTGGTACTGTATATAGCTGACTATCTAGGTTGAGCTAAATGGACTATCAAACCCGATCATTTTGATCCGGCCTAAGCATGGTCCAGGACAAAGGCTAGATGGGCTATGCCGGCTCGAGGCAGTATCGTGCCTAAGCCAAGCCATAAGACCGTTGGGTCAGCCTAAGCACGATCTGATTAGGCGGGCTCGGTCATGCTCGTGTAGCTCATTAAACCTAGCACTTCCGTGATGCTTTTAGCTGACATTTTGAGCTAAATTACATGTAATTAGACCTATTTATATTTAAAATTTAAGATTATAGATCAGTTTTAAATAAAATTTCAAAAATAAAGTTTTTTTCTCTTCCATACGTGCTTCTGGCAGGCCCAACCTGGCAAAACTCATTGCACCGATGGCACGACCTGCGTAATAATAGTTGTGCTGTGCTTAGGTCTAGGGAGTCGACCCATCGACCGGTACGACATAACTTAATCAATTAGCTGCGCCATACCGGGCCATCTCGGAGTAGGCACAAATCCGGTTAGGCTCGGGCCGTGCTAGCCCATCCTGGCCTCTTTGCAACCTATTACATTGCTGTATTATAACATTCCGTAAATTTCTAATTATTAAACTGGTGAAATTTCTCAATTTTGTTCTCTGTCTCAATTTTTGTTCCGTTCAAAAATCAGTTGTTTCGAACTTCGTTCCGTCCAAATTCAAAATCTGTTTATCTAAATTGTTCCGGTGCCAAAATAATTTAGTCAGCGTATTTTACGATTAGAGCTAAAATTATTTCCGAAATCTCTTAATTAATTTTTCTGATCCCTAAATATCTTTTCTAAATTGTTTCTTTTTCCAACCTTTGTTTATCTCTCAATTTTAATTAATTTTTTCGGATTAATCTCTAATCCCTCTTATAAAACCCCCCTCTCATTCTAATCTCCTTTTCTCTCCACGCGTCGCTCCTCTCCTGCTCCACCTCGTTTCCGCCGCCAGTCACGCTGGGTCGCCGCATGCGCCGTCGATTCCTCTCCTCGATCTGCTAGCCGCTGTCTCGGACTTTGATCTGCGCGCCGCGAGACGCCGCCCCGACCGCGCGCCTGTCACCCGACCCCACCACTTGGAGTTCAGCACCGCTTCGTCTGCTGGTGTCTGCGCTGAGCCGCCCGCGTGGAAGCCAGCGTTGCCTCGATCCATCGGTCCAAGCAGCCGTTCCCGTGCGTCGACGTCCTGCCTAGATCCCCGCGTGAAGACCCGTCGACGTCCTGCCTCGAAGCCGGTCACCGCACGCCGTCTCCTGCCCACCTCCAGTACCTGCGTCCTGCCCCGTCGCGACCGCTGGACTCGGTGCGATCTCTGCCTCGATCTCCGAGCCGCTCCGTGAAGCCGCGTCTCAGCCGAGTCTTTCGCGCCTGTCGCCACTCCCGAGCCGCCATCAGCTCCGATTCTTTGATTTTTCCGTGCTGGTTCTCTGATTCTCCGTCTCTGATTTCCAATGCTGGTGAGAATAATTTCCCCTCTCTTCAATTCCTTTTTCCTTTCCGATTAATTGTTAGATTAATTGCTAATTGATTCTGCGATTAATCTAATTCCTTGCGGTCCCGATCGTCTACAATTTTCGAGAAACTCCGTATGATCTCCGAGTATTCTCAAAATTGTTTCGTTAATTTATCTCATCGTGATTGTCGTGTAGGGTTATTCCGAGAACGTTTTGCACACGTTTAGCTGAGTAGTTTCAAGTTAGATTTAATTTTCGGTTTTAATTTGTCACGTAATTAGTGTCTAATTCCGTGTTCGTTTTGTGATTAGCTGCTAATCCCGAGGAGAAGTTCCGCGAGCCAGCTCAGTTTGACGATCCGAATCTCGACTACAATCTCGATTTGCCAGGCAAGCCGCATTCTTTGATCACTTTGTATCCAGTATTTTAAACTGCATGTTTTGTTTGCTACTCTAAATTGCATACCAACTATTTTAAAATATGCTAGCAACATTCTTAAGCGATGCCTATTTACTGTTCCACAAATATGAACTCTAGGGATTGCTTTAGAATATTTATTTTATTTTATTTTTATGCTTAGCCCTGCTTAGTCGCATTTATTTTTATCTCACACCTATCACTATAAAATAGAATTTGTGTTAAATGCTTGTGAACTGTGATTCAAATGTGTGAGTTTTGTAAATAACTATACAAAACTATTTAGCGAGGGTAGATTGGAGTATGAGGAGTTGGGGGACTTTTGAGAAGTCTCTGTGGGCGTACCTGTTGCGGGTACAACGGGAAGATCCGGGCTAAGATCTTTCCGTGAGACTTGTTGTTGGCGTTGAGGTTGGAGATGGTGCCTGCCCCGACAATTAAAGACCGAGTCCTTCGAGCTTTGTACGCTCAGTTGACAACTATGCACACCACGTTATCCTGTATGGGCAGTTGGCTTGATCTTGAAGTTTGCTGAGACTGGTTGTTTACCCGTAGGTTTGCGGTGTTGTGTTAGTGTGGTGTAGAGCAGACTCCCCACATGAGATCGAGATACCCCATCTGATCAGTGGTAGGCTCTTCACAGCTCCAGAACCCGATTGCGTAGGCTTTTGGGATCCCTATCCTAGAGGACGGATGACGCTAGTTAAAGCTTATGGATGGGTCTTGTGTGTTCGTCGGAACTACGACGGTAGTTCCTGATGACGCTTCTTGTGGATTCAGATGCATAACCTCTGTAGAGTTTTAGTCGATGCGCATTGCCATGTCCTTTTGGAAGGACACCTCCCGAGTTGTGCTCCTCGTTGAGTAGTTTTGTTTTTCTTCCTCCTCTCCTTTTTTAAAATGTTTTGGACTTCAGCATTTGAGCTGTGGCCGTCTGTGAAGTTTACACTGGCATATAAAATGAACCTCCGTCTGAGATAACAGAGATCTCTGCGGGGCAAGATAATAAAATTTGACCGTTTTAAAATAAAACTTTCTTGCATCCTTTAAGTAAAATAAAATGTTTTAAACTTGCATTTAGCACTTGAGCCATGCCTTTACCCTTGAAACCAATTGCATGCATACATTATTGTTAGGTAGTACGCGGTTTGCTGAGTATTCGTACTCATAGCTTTCTAATTTGTTGTTTTCAGAGGATACTCTCAGCTTCGACTTTGACTACGTATTTGACGGTCCGTGACGTCCGCTTCTGCGCTCAAGCTAGCCTGTGTGGAGGAGGTTCGCTACTGCTGCCATGATGATGTTTCCGCTGTCGCTCTTAATGGATTCTCGATAGTGATATATCTGCTCTGAGATGTTTCTGCCCTGCGTGCCGATGGACCCCTTTGGAGGATTTTATTTGAATAATTTCACTTTGACCTGCTATTTTTCTATTCTCATTTCTTGTTTAATATTTCTGTTATAGTTTCTTGATTGATCACTTGTGATGTCGTGCTTTTCAAACTCTTGAGATTGGCAAAGTCACGGAAGATCGAGACTTATCGAAAGGTAAAAAAACTCGGTCGTTACAGGTGGTATCAGAGCCATACTAGATCGTAGGAGCGAAACCGTAGAACTGGACGTAATTAAGGATTATTTTTAGATTTTCTAATCTGCTAACAAATCTTCATCGTGAAAGTTGTTTTCTTAAATCTCGTCGTTGGCTTAGTGGAAGTCTTATTTGCTTAGAATAGTGCTTGTTTAGTTATCTTCGTTCTGATCTGCTGGCTTTTTATCTTCTTCAGTAATACTGTTTCTGCTAATGCTATCTTTCTAATCAGAATTGTTTTTCTGCAACAGATGGCTCTGAGGAGGTCTGGACGTCTTCACGCTCGTTTTGAGGAGGTCGCTCTGGAGGACTCTAAGGTACTGCCACCCGCTGGGCGTGGTTGTGGTGTTGTCCCTAGAGGTCGTGGTCGTGGTGATGCAGACCGTGTACCAGTGCCACCTGCGGCTGACGCGTCTGGCGTTGGACGAGGGCGTGGCCGTGGGTGTGGCTGTGCTGGAGCCCCTCCTCCTCAGGCTGGAGGTCAGGGCAGAGGAGTTGCCATAGACCCTGGGTTCGAGCCTGCTGGTGTTGCCGCGCCTGGTGAGGAGCTTCCAGCTGCTCCGAACCTGGCGGAGGTGATGGCTCGACAGACGCTTCTGCTTGAGCGTATCGTTGAGCAGTCACAGCAGCAGCCTCGTGGTTGTGCTGCTTCTGATGCAGCACCGTACCACCAGTCAGTCGGTTCTCGCATGGCGATGTTTCTGAGCATGCGCCCACCCACTTTTGACCGTACAGTTGATCCTTTGGATGCTGACGATTGGCTCAGGGATATCGAGAAGAAGCTGGACCTGATTCAGTATGACGACCAAGAGGCAATTCGTCTGGTAGCACACCAGTTGACAGGTGCAGCTGGTGTTTGGTGGGACACTCTGTACGCCACACTTGACGAGCCTGAGCAGTTCACCTGGGACGACTTCGTCATCGCTTTCTGTGGTTTCCACATCCCACAGGGAGCCATAGAGGCGAAGGCAAAGGAGTTCCGTACTCTTCGTCAAGGGGGTATGTCTGTCACCGAGTACGCCAACCGCTTTACTCAGCTGAGCCGTTTTGCACCTGAGGAGGTCTCGACTAAGCGTCGTAAGATGTACTAGTTTCGGAAGGGCCTACGTCTTGAGATGCTCTCGTACTTGGATGGAGGTGTTCAGAGTAGCCTTCGTGAGCTGATTGACAGATGCCTAGCTTTGGAGATGTCACTTCAGAAGCTCGACCGGTCCAGGGATGCTAAGAGGAGAGCTCTTGGTCAGGGACCCAGTCGTGAGGCTTCGCAGCGTCAGCATTTCAGTGGTTCTTTCCAGCAGGGATCGGGACAGCCCACCTTCGCCTGATCCACTGCTCCTGCTCTAGCTTCAGTCCAGCAGCAGAGTTCTCAGAGCCAGAAAGGTGCCTTTCAGCAGCAGCAGTCCTCTTTTCGTCCGACAGGGGGTCAGCCCTCGGTTCGCTGCTTCGAGTGTGGCCAGGAGGGACACAAGGCGTTTCAGTGTTCGAGGCGCCAGCAGCAAGGACTTGGGGGAGGTGGTGTTTAGTTTGCCACTCCCACTAGGTCACCTCACCAGTCAGGAGGACGAGGAGTGCGTTCAGCGGGCCATGGCGCTACTCAGCCGAGCGTCACGCGTAGCCGCCTGAACCACATCTCAGTGGAGGAGGCTCAGGAGGCACCTGACTTCGTCGTTGGTGAGTTCGTGGTTCACTCTCACCTAGCGACGGTTTTGTTCGATTTGGGGGCTACTTATTCGTTTGTGTCATCGACGTTTGCGTCTACACACAGTCCCCCTACCTCACTCTTAGCTATACCTACACTTACCACTTCACTTCTTGAAGTCTAAAAGAGTCATGTTGAGTGTAGAGGTGTTCGGATCTTGAGTGAGAGTGTGGTCTTTCTAGCTGATCTCATTGTCCTTCCCTCGCGTGACATTGATGTCATTTTGGGGATGGATTGGCTAGCGAGGCACAAGGGAGTCATCACTTGTGCTGAGAGGGTTGTGTCTTTGGTCAACCACCACGGTGTTCAAGTGGTGTGTGCTCCTAGAGCATCTAGAGTTCCACCTTTAGTTTGCAGCTTGCAGGAGTTATCTTTGGAGCAGATTCCTGTTGTTCGTGAGTTCCGAGAGGTGTTTCCCGATGAGTTGCCGAGACATCCTCCAGATCGAGATGTTGAGTTCGTGATCGATCTTCTTCTTAGTACCGCACCGATTGCCAAGCGGCCGTACCGGATGTCTTCCGATGAGCTTGCTTTGCTTAAGGAGCACATTGATGAGCTCTTGAGTAAAGGGTTCATTCGGCCGAGTGCTTCACTGTGAGGCGCCTCAGTGCTGTTCGTGAAGAAGAAGGATGGGTCAATGCGCATGTGTGTTGACTATCGTTCTTTGAATGAGGTGACAATAAAGAACAAGTACCCTTTGCCGAGGATCGATGATCTATTTGATCAGTTGAAGGGTGCGAAGTTCTTTTCCTCGATTGATTTGAGATCGGGGTATCACCAGATGAAGATTCGACCTTCTGATATTCTGAAGACTTTGTTTGTGACGAGGTATGGGTCTTATGAGTTCCTGGTCATTTCTTTTGGACTCACTAATGCCCCTGCCTACTTCATGAACATAATGAACAAGGTGTTCATGGCTGAGTTGAATAAGTTCGTGGTAGTTTTCATTGATGATATCCTTGTCTATTCCAAGTTAGCCGAAGAGCATGAGCAGCACCTGAGAGTTGTGCTTGGGAGGTTGAAATCTCATCAGCTATATGCCAAGTTCAGCAAGTGCAAGTTTTGGCTTGAGAAAGTTGCTTTTCTGGGCCATGTTGTCACAGCTGAGGGAGTTGCCATTGATTCTGAGAAGATCAAGGCTGTTGTGGAGTGGGAGTCTCCGAGGTCAGTCTCTGAGATGAGGAGTTTTCTTAGATTGGCAGGTTACTATCGCCGATTCATTGAGAACTTCTCTAGGATTGCTAAGCCTATGACCGAGTTGACTCAGTTAGGTGTGCCGTTTGTCTGGTCAGATGTTTGTGAGAGGAGTTTCCAGGAGCTGAAGATGAGGCTGACATCTGTGCCTATTTTGACCTTGCCGGATATTCACCAGGATTTCCAGGTTTTCTGTGATGGTTCTCGTCAGGGTTTGAGTTGTGTGCTGATGCAGAACAAGAAGGTGATTTGCTATGCTTCGAGGCAGTTGAAGAAGTATGAGTTGAACTATCCGACGCATGATCTTGAGTTGGCAGCTGTTGTCCATACTTTGAAGATTTGAAGGCACTATCTGATCGGCAACAGATGGGAGATCTTCACCGACCACAAGAGTCTCAAGTATATCTTCACCCAGGCAGAGCTGAACATGAGGCAGAGGAGGTGGCTTGAGTTGATCAAGGATTACAATTTTAGCATCAACTATCACCCGGGTAAAGCCAATGTGGTGGCCGATGCTTTGAGTCGTAAGGCTTATTGTTCTTCCTTGATGTCTGAGCAGTCAGAGATTCTTGTAGATTTGGCCAGTTTGCGATTTGATATTGTTCCTCAGGGTTTCTTGTGTGAGCTCAGGTTGCAGCCGTTGTTGATTGAGGAGATCAAGTCAGCTTAGAAGCTTGATAGGAGGTTCACTCGATCTTGAAGAAGTTGAGGAGAGACAAAGCACCGGGTTTCCATATGGATCAGCAGGGCGCTTTATGGTTTGAAGACCGTATCTGTGTTCCGAGAGTACTAGAGTTGCGGGCTGCTATTCTGAGAGAGGCTCATGATTCGAGGTTTTCTATCCACCCAGGTTGCACCAAGATGTTCGAGGATCTGAGGACTCGTTTCTGGTGGGTTGGTTTGAAGGCAGACATTGCTGAGTATGTTGCCTTGTGTGATGTTTGTCGACGAGTTAAGGCTGAGCACCAGAGACCGGCTGGATTGCTGAAGCCCCTGTCGATCCCTTCTTGAAAGTGGGATGACATCAGTATGGACTTCATCACAGGTTTGTCGTTGACGTCAAGCCATCATAATGCTATCTTGGTGGTGGTGGATCGATTGACTAAGACCGCTCATTTTATCCCTGTGAATGAGAGGTACTCCGTTGATCAGTTGGCCAAGTTGTATATCGATCACATTGTGAGGTTGCATGGTGCACCGAGGAGCATTCTGTCTGATCGCGGGCCTCAGTTTACCGCGAGATTCTGGAGGAGCTTGCATGAGGCTATGGGTACATACCTGGTGTACAGTTCAGCTCATCACTCTCAGACAAATAGTCAGACAGAGCGTATGAACCAGATTTTGGAGGATATGTTAAGAGCTTGTGTGATTATCTATGGGTAGAACTGGGAGGACAGTCTTTCTTTTGCGGAGTTCTCTTACAACAACAGTTTTCAAGCCAGTTTGGGCATGTCACATTTTGAGGTGTTGTATGGTAGGAGATGCGGTACCCCACTGATGTGGTCAGAGGTTGGTGAGAGGTCTTTCTTTGGTCTTGATTCTATCAGAGCTGCTGATGAGAAGGTTGAGAAGATCAGAGAGCATCTCTGGATTGCTCAAGGCCGTCAGAAGAGTTATGCGGATAAGAGAAGGAGGCCTCTTTCTTTCGAGGTTGATGATTGGGTGTATCTCAAGGTGTCACCTCTTCGTGGCACGCGTCGCTTCTATGTCCGAGGGAAGTTGGCTTCGAGATTTATTGGTCCTTTTCGGAATCTCAGGAAGATCGGTGATCTTGCTTACAGGTTGGACTTGCCATCTGAGCTTGCGGGTGTGCATCCGGTGTTCCACGTCTCTCACTTGAAGAAGTGTCTTTAAGTGTCGGAGGAGTGAGTTGTCCCTGATGCTTTGGATATTCAGGACACGCTCGAGTATCTGGAGTACTCGGTGAAAATTCTTGATGAGGCGTTCAAGGAAACGCGGAGATCCAAAATCAAGTTTCTCAAGGTTCAGTGGAGCAACACACTGAGCGAGAGGCTACCAAGGAGAAGGAGGATGATCTGAGGAAGGAGTTTCTCTATCTGTTTAAGTCCTCGAGGATGAGATCCTGTAAGGGGGGAGTCTGTAACATCCCGTAAATTTCGAATTATTAAAGTGGTGAAATTTTCCAATTCTGTTCCGATTAAATTACCTGTCTCAATTTTCGTTCCGTTCAAAAATCAGTTGCTCCGAACTTCGTTCCGCCAAATTCGAAATCCGTTTATCTAAATTGTTCCGGTGTCGAAATAATTTAGTCCGCGTATTTTACGATTGGAGCTAAAATTATTTTCGGAATCTCTTAATTAATTTTTCCGATCCTAAATATCTTTTATAAATTGTTTCTTTTTCCAACCTTTGTTTATCTCTCAATTTTAATTAATTTTTTCGGATTAATCTCTAATCCCTCCTATAAAAACCCTCTCTCATTCTAATCCCCTTTTCTCTCCACGCGCCGCTCCTCTCCTGCTCCACCTCGTTTCCGCCGCCGGTCGCGCTGGGTCGCCACGTGCGCCGTCGACTCCTCTCCTCGATCTGCTCGCTGCTGTCTCGGTCTTCGATCTGCGCGCCACGAGACGCCGCCCCAACCACGCGCCTGTTGCCTGACCCCGCCGCTTGGAGTTCAGCACCGCTTCGTCCGCTGGTGTCTGCGCCGAGCCGCCCGCGTGGAAGCCAGCGTTGCCTCGATCCACCGGTCCAAGCAGCCGTCCCCGCGCGTCGACATTCTGCCTAGATCCCCGCGTGAAGACCCGTCGACGTCCTGCCTCGAAGCCGGTCACCGCACACCGTCTCCTGCCCGCCTCTAGTACCTGCGTCCTGCCCCGTCGCGACCGCTGGACTCGGCGCGATCTTCGCCTCGATTTCCAAGCCGCTCCGTGAAGCCGCGTCTCAGCCGAGTCTTCCGCGCCTGTCGCCACTCTCGAGCCGCCATCAACGCCGATTCTCCAATTTTTCCGCGCTGGTTCTCTGATTCTCCGTCTCTGATTTCCAGTGCTGGTGAGAATAATTTCCCCTCTTTAATTCCTTTTTTCTTTCTGATTAATTGTTAGATTAATTGCTAATTGATTCTGCGATTAATTATTCTGCGATTAATCTAATTCCTTGTGGTCCCGATCGTCTACAATTTTCAGGAAACTATGATCTCCGAGTATTCCCAAAATTGTTCTATTAATTTGTCTCGTCGTGATTGTCGTGTAGGGTTGTTCCGGGAACATTTTGCGTACGTTTAGCCGAGTAGTTTCAATTTAGATTTAATTTCTGGTTTTAATTTGTCGCGTAATTAGTGTCTAATTCCCTGTTCATTTTGTAATTAGCTGCTGATCTCAAGAAGGAGTTCTGTGAGCCAGCTCAGTTCAACGATCCAGATCCCGACTACGATCTCGATTTGCCAGGCAAGCCGCGTTCCTTGATCACTTTGTACCCAGTATTTTAAACTGCATGTTTTGTTTGCAACCCTAATTTGCATGCCAACTATTTTAAAATATGCTAGCAACATTCCTAAGCCGTACATATTTACTGTTTCACAAATATGAACCCTAGGATTGCTTTAGAATATTTATTTTATTTTATTTTTATGCTTAGCCCTGTTTAGTCGCATTTATTTTTATCTCACACATATCACTATAAAATGAAATTTGCGTTAAATGCTTGTGAACTGTGATTCAAATGTGTGAGTTTTACAAATAACTATACATAACTATTTAGCGGGGGCAGGTTGGAGTATGAGGAGCTAGAGGACTTTTGGGAAGTCCCTGTGGGCGTATCTATTGCGGGTACAACGGGAAGATCCGGGCTGGGATCTTTCCGTGAGACTTGTTATTGGCGTTGAGGTTGGAGATGATCTCTGCCTCGGCAATTAAGGACCGAGTCCTTCGAGCCTTGTACGTTCAGTTGACAACTATGCATACCACGTTACTCTGTATGGGCAGTTGGCTTGATCTTGAAGCTTGTCGAGACTGGTTGTTTACCCGTGGGTTGGCGGTGTTGTGTTAGTGTGGTGTAGGGCTCTGACTCTCCATATGAGATCAAGATATCTTACCTGATCAGTGGTAGGCTCTTCACAGCTCCAGCACCTGATTGCGTAGGCTTTTGGGGTCCATATCCTGGAGGACGGATGACGCCAGTTAAAGCTTGTGGACGGGTCTTGTGTGTTCATCGGGACTACGACGGTAGTTCTCGATGATGCTTCTCGTGGGTCTAGATGCATAACCTCTACAGAGTTTTAGTCGATGCGCATTGCTATGTCCTTTTGAAAGGACACCCCCTGAGTTGTGCTCTTCGTTGAGTAGTTTTGTTTTTCTTCCTCCTTTTCTTTTTTCAAAATATTTTGGACTCCGGTTTTTCAGCTGTGGCTGTGTGTGGAGTTTACACTGGCATTTAAAATGAACCTTCGTCTAAGATAACGGAGATCTCTGCAGGGCAAGATAATAAAATTTGACGGTTTTAAAATAAAACTTTCATTCTTTAAGTAAAATAAAATGTTTTAAACTTGCATTTAGCACTTGAGCCATGCCTTTACCTTTGAAACCAATTGCATACATACATTGTTGTTAGATAGTACGCGGTTTGCTGAGTATTCGTACTCACGGCTTTCTAATTTGTTGTTTTCAGAGGATACTCTTAGTTTCGACTTCGACTATGTCTTTGACGGTCCGTGACGTTCGCTTCTGCGCTCAAGCTAGCCTGTGTAGAGGAGGTTCGCTGCTGCTGCCATGATGATGTTTCCGCTGTCGCTCTTAATATATTCTCGATAGTGATATATCTGCTCTGAGATGTTTCTGACCTACGTGCCGATGAACTCTTTTGAAGGATTTTATTCGAATAATTTCTCTTTGACCTGCTATTTTTCTATTCTTGTTTCTTGTTTAATATTTCTGTTATGGTTTCTTGATTGATCACTTATGATGTCGTGCTTGTCAAACTCTTGGGATTAACAAAGTCACGGAAGATCGGAACTTATCGAAAGGTAAAAAAATCCAGTCGTTACATGTATGAACAACACTGCTCTGCGTTGACGAGGATATCAACTTGTTCAAGATATAGGCTGTCCCTACTTGACAATATGCCCAATATCAAAACCTGCAAGAATGCAAGTACTAAACAATGCTGTAGACTTGGGTGGCCACCAATAATTATCCGTAACCATTTCGTCGGTCGAGCACGGGTTTTATATTATTTTTCTGCAGCAAATAGCTGTAACTATAGTTACTTAAGTGTTCACTGCATTAAAGAAACTCACGGGATCAGATGCTTTCGCCCTGGTAGCATCTCCATTATTGTTCCTCTTTTATTTTGCGAGTTTATTGTTCCTGATTTTAGAGCCCCTAAAATGTCAAATGGAAGCTGCCCGGCAGCGAAGCAAGAGTTTTGCTTGTGCGAATAAGATTTTATTAAAGAATTAACTGTTGATTGTTGTATATATCCATACACTCTGCGTTAATTTATTTTACCATTTGTTTATTAAAGAGCATGTGCTTAGTGGTTTGCACATTTAAGGAATTCAGATGGTATATCTTTGTGTGGTAAATTGAACATTTATATCTAAAAAATAAATTCCACATTTTGTTGAGGCAGCATGTTGCCGGATACAATAATTAAGTTGTTGGATCCATACACTCCTAGCGGTAGTAGCTTAGATGTGCTAACTGTTTTTTTTTTTCAGTCCTCGTCAACACAGAAAATGAGAAGAGCTGGGAAGAGAGATGTACTGTAAAAGTGAGAATGATAAGTAAAGTGGAAAAACTTAATAAGTGTACAATGACAGGTAATTTGGAAAAAAGTTTGGAACGGTCATATTTGGGTGAGGCTCATTCCAACTTTTTTTGGCTAATACCGAAGGCAATTTTCCGGCTTAGTTCCGAAAATCAGGCACAACTCCTTGCCGTAATTGTGCAGATAACATATCGTATTCTATACGGAAATTTGACTTAATAATATGCGATCTCTTTACATCTAGATTTAGTTAAACTTGTTTTAAACAATGATTTTAATAAATTTAATTAATTGTAATAATAGAAATTATATATATTATGAAAATATTTTTTACAATAAATTTAAAACTACAAATACTAGATTTTTAATTAAGTTAAACAAATTTATTAAAATCATTAATCAAAACTAGATGGGACCAAACTCAAATGTGATGTTATTTTGAAACAGAGAGAACTTTTAAATAGAATGAGATACTGACATCTATGAGACCTGATGGTCTCCTAAAATTTTTTTTTAGCCTAGACATCTTAGAGTATAACCGTAGTATTTAAATGCACACCCAACACACCCCACTTACATAACTCACACCCTAACGCAACTCACACCCTAACGCATGCACTAGATCTACAACTATACGTAAACACGAGGAGCATTGCAGTCTCTTTGTGGCTGCAGCGTGCAGTCACGCGCGTTGAGCAGGGCTCGAGCGCGGGTGGCTTCGCTGGCACCCGGCCAGACTTGCCAACTGAGCTACGCTCAGTTCTCTCGTAAATTTATTTTACAATAGAACAATTGAGTTGTATACATATGCAAATATACATCACATGAGGGCACACAAACAAAAAATGATATGTGGAGTGCCATTGTAGCATGCGCATAGGTACGTAGAACGTGCGTACACGTGGTGCGGCTCATTTGAAGCGCAGATACATGTTGATCTTGAGCACGGCGTTCATGTCGCTGACATTGAACGCCTGCGTCCTTATCAGGACGTAGCCGGTGACGCCGCGGAACGCGCCAGTGCCACCGACGACGGGGAGCTCCCTCACCTTGTCGGTGATGAGGTCCCTGGACACCACCGCGATGGTGCTGCCGTTGTGCGGGCCCGCGGTGAACACCACGTTGAAGCAGAGCATCAGCGCCACCTCAGTCTGGGACGCGAAGAGGTAGAAGCCCTGCGCGCGGCCGACGGCGGGAGACGCCCAGTCAGGCCCCTCCGTCAGCGGGTCGTCGATGGCTCGCATCTCGCCGAACCGGGTCCCGGGGTTGCCCGGCAGCTCCGTGGTTCCCGTGGTTATGCGCCCCACCGTCGCCGGCTGGCCCGGCGACGCCGTCACGATGTCGTGCAAGTAGAACCTCAGCTTTTGCGTGGAGGTCCTCGGAGTGGCGGCGGTGCCGGTGACGGTGAGCGCCGCCAGAGAGATGAGTAGCGCCAGCCCGAGCATCATGGCGTACGTGCTTTCTGTCGTGGCGCGCACAAAAAGGCCGGGGGAAGATAGAACATGTGTTCCTGTACTCGAACTCGCACGCAAAAGGGCGACATCTACTTATCGACCAATGCCAACCTCCGCTACCTAAGTGTGATTCTGCCGCTTGCAGGTCCAAATCAAAAGTCGGTGTAGCTGAAACTGGAGAATGTGTCAAAATTTGAAAGTAATCGTATCCTGAGCAGTGACTATTAAGTTTTCGTGTACTATATTCGCGTTTTTAAAACATTTTGTCAACTTATGTTGGTATTAAACAAAACTCCAACCTAAAGTTAACTTCCATACTCATGCCACCGCGGATTCATCACAAGGCATCCCTCCATATCCTTCGGCATGATCATTTACATATTCACAGAGAAGCTTTTCGCAATCTTGATTGGTTCCAGTAGACTGATTTGCATGTAGGATTCTTTTTTTTTTGTGATAATTTGTATGTCACTCCGTATACTGAGAGAATGAGAGCGGGAATAATCTTTGAATGGACGGATGATTTGTATTGAAGTTAAGAAGCCGGTATTTATAGGAGGACAGAACATGGATCCGACTGGGATAAGTAAAAAAACTAATTTAACCTACAATAACAAACCGTTTAATCCAACCATATACTCAACACATATGCTGAGAATTCGGTGTTGTATGTTGCCTCTCTCGAATACTAAAGCTACATGGCAACGGAGTTGGTGAATAGTAGCTTTGTCCACCCAATGCGCGATACGCCAAGAAATGTTGCACGTGCGTCCACTATGCACTGATAGCATCATACAGATGAAGGGCACGTCTCTGTAAATCAGCATGAATCAAAATGTACGTCAAAGGGCGAAGCTAGGAAAATTTGCCACCGGTGTCAGCCAGGTTCCTGTATATGAAGTACTAATAAAAATATGTAGATTATAAAATAATAAAAAAAATAAAATGTGCATACGAAAACAATATCATCAGCTAAAACAGCTTGTTTAATAGAAATAAGCTACTGTAGTGGCGATGGTTACGATCTTCCATCCTGCGAAAGCGAACTATGACATCGTTATTCAAAATCATGGCTAGAAGTTGTCTCCATGAAGCAATCATTCATAATCCATCACCAATGTGATTTTGCAGTACTCTATACTTTTTAATAACCAAAAAGCATCTCTACTATTGCAGTGACAATGGGAAGATAGTCCTAACTTGAGAAGCGGATAGACCATAGGGAAAACACAGTCCTTTGTTGTATTCACCATCACCCTATTAAGCTCAGAAATAGTTTTGAAGTTGGGAAATTAAACAACATGGGTTACTACACCACGGTTAAGCTTTACCAACCCTTACTAGCCATGGGCAATCGGCCGGTAAAACTTAACAACCAACAATATGTCAGTAATAGTTTCTTTTAGTGACAGATAATCGATCGGTAACAGATAATCGATCGGTAATTCTATTTGATCTGTGACGGATGATGAGTCGGTAAAATTTTACTGATGTCATTTACACTGACCGAAGCTATGTGCTGGGAAAGATCTATTCCGACTGACTTTGTTGTTGAAGCCGCCTTTAACGAGTGATGGTGAGCTGCTAATAGTGAACCGTGGTGTTGTTGGTAAGTAGATCATAATTCACAACATTGAAATGATCATTGAACTCTATAAGTTGCAAGTCAATAATTGAGTACAATCAAATCATATCTATAGTGTTCCTAGTTGGTGCAGTTTGAATAACGAGCAAAAATATGGTTGGTGTTTGATGCATTGCTATCTCTTCTGGTCCTTGCAACAGTATCATCATTGTCACCTCTCGGCTGCTGGAGATTTCTTTTTCAAGAATCATTCCATGGTACTTTGATTTAATCTGCCTGTTAAATTAGCTGAACAATATGGAATACACAAAATGTGTAGGCATATATAAGAGGCCAATTTTGCCACTAGAATCTAGGTCCAAACAAGTCCTATAAGGAAGAAACTTGTACCTGTTTGGAAACCGGAGGACCTTTGAACACAGACGGCTGGATCCATTAAAGACCAGGCAGTGCAACAATGTTGTTGGACACCGCTCGAAAGCCTTGGACCTCGCTTTGGGAGCAGAGGCCAAGGCTTCGAGGTTCGAGAACTGTAACCAGGGACAATGAATGAAGTCTTTCGTCTCCCATTAGTCCCTTAGTTACAACTTACAACCCAGATGATACCCTTGGCAGAATTGGCGAGGTCAACTCTGAGAAGCCATTGGGTTTACATCAGCTGAACTAAAATAAAATGACGAGACGAGACTGGACTGAGCCTAATCATTTTATTTTACTTCCACTTGGATCGATGGTCCCTCGATACCTTGTGGTACGTAGCACCGTGTAGTGCTCATCCATGTGATGTGACCAGTAAATTAAGGCACATGATGTTTTTTTTTCGATTTTATCTGCAGTATTACTTCGTTGGAGTATAGTGTGTTATAACCAACTAACAATGCACTTAGCTATGGCAGCTAAGAAACCTCTCCTACAACAACCATCGACTCCCCGCTGTTTTGGTGCTGTATATAGCTGGTTAGTTAGACCGGGCTAAATAAACCATGACCCAGCAGTTTTGGTCCGACCCAAGACTAGACTAGCACAAAGGTCAAGTGGGCCAGACTAGCTCGAGGGATGACACTGCCTAGGCCTAGCCACAAGACCATTGGGCTGGCCCAAGCACATCCCTATTAGTCCAGCTCATTCAGGCCGATGCTAAGCCTGTATGGCTTGGGAAACCAAGCATGGCGATGGCCCGTGATGTTTTTAGCTGACATTTGAAGTTAAATTTTATGTACTTTGGCTTATTTATGTTTCTAGTTTAAGATTTTAGATCAATTTTCAGTAAAAGTTCAAAAAAAAGGATTTTTTTTCTCTTCTGTGCTTCGAGCTGGCCCGATCTAGCACAACCCGGTGGGCCGACGGCATGACCTTTGTAAAAGCAGTTGTGCCATATTTGGGCCTAGGAGCTGGTCCATGGGCCAACATGACATAGCACGATAAACTAGCCGGGTCACTCCGGAGTAGGCACGCCCAGTGAGGCTCGGGCTATGCCGGCCCATTTGCCAGCTATAACCTATAGTGCTGTATGAACCACGCTGCTCTGAGTTGACAAGGATATCAACTTGTTCAAGATATAGGCTGCTTGACAATATGCCCAATATAAAATGTGCTGACAATGTCTTTCATAGAGCTCCTAGAAGAATGCAAGCAGTAAACAATGCTGTGGGCTGGTGTGGCCACCAATAATTATCCGTAACCACTTCTTCTGTCGAGTGCGGGGTTTTATAGTTTTTTTCTGCAGCAAATACCTGTAACTATCGTTACTTAATTGTTCATTACATTGAATAAACTCATTGGATCTCCATTATTGTTGCTCATTTTAGAGCCCAAATGTCAAATGGAAGCTGCACGGCAGCGAAGCAAGAGATTTGCTTGTGCGAATGAGAATAAAGAGTTTATTGTTGTATCCAAACACTTTGAGTTAATTTCTTTGATCATTCGTTTATACTCCATTCGTTCTCAGATTGTTGTCACCATTAATTTCTAATATCAACTTTGATCATTAATTTTATTTTAAAAATTAATTCAAAGCTACGTACATATGGATATATTTTCAATTTCGGTAAAATAATAATGACACCAAGATGATTACTAGAAGTTGAAGGGTATATTTCTGAAGGGGAAATTGTGTTTCTACCCCTACTTTGAATATCAATTGTGGTTTTACCCTTATTTTTTAGGGTTTCTGATTTTGCCTCTGATTTTTAAAACTGAAGGTGAAGTTTACCTCTACTCTGTTAAAACAACTTAACGATGTTAAATATGAAATTTACAAGACAAAATACCATTCATTTACCCCTATGTTTTTGGAGATTATAAATTTACTCTATGTTGCATGAACACTGACAATATTTTGACATAATATTCAATACTTCCTCTCGTTTTAAAATATTGACATCGTTGACTTTTAACATCAACTTTGACCATTCGTCTTATTTAAAAAAATTGTTCAAATGTGTAAAATTTTATTATTATTTGATTTATCATTAGTGGAATTTAAATCAAAACTAATAATTTTACATATTGGAACAAATTTTTTGAATAAGACGAATGGTCAAAGTTGATGTTAAAAGTCAACGGTGTCAATATTTTAAAACCGGAGGCAGTAGTATTTTGTCAATATTTGGACTATTTTGGCATATTTGATAAATTCCAATATAATTTATATAAAAAATGAGTTATGGATGAGAACAGAAGGAGGGATACAATGATCATTTGCTATTTTATTTAATTTTTTCTTATTTTGTTTAATTATTTTTTTTGGTACTGAAGCTAACAGTGTTAAAAGTAGGGGTAAATGAATTGTTTGTTTTCAAATAGTAAGGGTAAAATAACAAACCCTAAAAAATAGGGTAAAATTACAATTGAGCTAGTATGGGTAAAAACACAATTATCCTATTTCTGAAACAGCAAAATTGTAAAACCATGATTCCAATTAACCCAGAAAAAACTAGATGAGTGTTTGGAGACCGGTTTGCAAAAACTGCTATTCTAGTTTTTCCTTCTATCGGGATCGTAAACTGAGGGTATCCACGATTTCGGCTCAATCAACAAGCCCAACCATAAAGAACAACCCATCGTATAGTAGGTCGCGAATCAACTCTACCAGACCATGCCCCGTCCAACCCCCAAGGGTCGAGCACCACGTCATCTGCCCAATTCAAAGGTCAAGCAACCGCCTTACCTAGGCAACCACTTTCGACGACCAACCCCGACATTATGGAAGATTCTTGACACTGTGCAGCAGGCACTGTCTGTTCGGCAATGAATGAAAAGCTGGCTCTGCCTTTCAACGCTGGACAGAGGATGAAGACGGACAGCGCCAAGATGACTTGACGCTCAAAAGCCATTAGAGAATAAACTTCGAGATGCTCACAACCCCACCTGTCAAGGCGTCATTTGTTTCGTAGGCTCCAAACCATATAACCCTGGCCTGGTTCCTACATAAGGCCACACCAGGGATTCTTAGACAAAGAGACACAGACATACACTCGATCCTAATGAGTTCGTTAGGATCGTGAGATTTGAGCGAGCTCCTCTAGTCTTTCACATTTCACACCTTAGGATTCTTGCTCGGGCAAAAACTCCATCACCATTGTAACTTATTCTGAAGCATATGCGATACACCTCGACCCCTAAATGTAAGGTATTAAATCTCTGTGATGACCCGAATCAGGCAAAATCTCTTGAGCCACTCGTAAATTAGGTCACATCAACCAGGAGCGAGCACGAATCCCTCTTCGACTCACAAATTATACTGTGCCGATAATACGAAATGCCGACACCTTTGAAAGGATAAAGGTCACCGAGAAGAGGGTTGAATCAGTGGATTTATAGGATTTAATTTGCTACAAACTTAAACTATAAGACTCAAACCACAACAAGACCAACCTACACAATTCTAGTAGGCCAAGACCCCTAACAATGCTAGCGATAAAAACAAAGCAACAAAGCACTAGCCCGATAGCAACCAAAAGGAATCGTAAAGCAACCTAAAACTCTACTCAACGGTATAAAATACAAAAAGTAAAGAGAGAGAGAGAGTCAAGAGAATGCTCAGCGATTTTTTCTGTGGTCTCAGAAGGTAGGCGCCTTCTCCTAATCCTCGGTGAACCACTCCCGTCGAAGTCTTCGTTTCTACCGCTATTTTTGAAACGATGCTTCCAAGGATATGCTTCACTTCCCGGAGTGAAGTCACCGGTGACCCAGCTGTTGCGCACAATACCCTCATACTAGAGCAAGCCTCCAAGGCTTCGAGCGCTCCCTCTTGGTGTCTCTTTCAAACGGGGGACCCGAAACCGCTCACAAACTTGGCGTCGTCTTTCACAATCTCCTCAAAAGCTCGAACACCAACTCCTAGCGGATCTAGGCTGCCAAAACCAAGAGTAATAGGAAAATATCACTCCTCTCAAAGCCCCACAAGCTCTAAAAGTTATATGAATGCTCCTATCACTCTCCTACTAGCACCAAAGATCTCCAGTCTTATCTTGTGCTCTCTTTTTTGTGTCCCTTTGGCATCTCACAAGTTTGCTTCAGCCATTCAGACCTCATGCACACTGCAAAATGTCTCCTCCACAGTTTAAATAGGCTCCAAGCCCAGAAACAACCGTTGAAACATGATGTCATAAAGCTGACTGCTTTTGCCAGGACTGTCCGACGCACTATCGGACTGTCCGGTGACTTTGTCTTCTCGCAAACCAAGGAAACACCCTCTCTGGAATCTATTTCATATACCACCAGACTGTCCGGTGTATACCTTCAACGGACTGTCCAGTGACTCACTTTTGGACTTCTAGAGACACCTCTTCTGGACTTTATCTTCTGGCTCACCGGACTATCCGCTCATGCACCACCGTATTGTTTGGTGACTTCTTCTTTTCGACTCCAAAAAGCACCTCTCTTTGGACTGGCTTCTCTTTGCTCACTGAACTGTTCGGTGGCCTTACCAGACTATCCGACTCATCTTCTTCTGCCTTCGTCTTCGACTTGTCTTGGGCTTCACTTGCTTTGTTTTCTCTGCCACCTATATCTGCCACCTATAGTGCTTTCTAAGGTAACTAAGAGCATTTATACCCTCTAATATTTGTATGACACGAGACAAATGACTTAAGCCCCCTTAATAGTACTGACGGTCCTATGTACTCCCTAGCTAATCGTGGGTCCACCGAAGCCTGGAAACCCTCTTCTTGGGATCATCCTTGTCATCCATCAAAGAAACTCATCATGATGTAAAGATTTAGCGGGGTGGTATCTACAGTCATAACCATTACCTATGGTGTTCATTCAATCCTCAAAATCAATTCAAACTTTTTAGGGGGCTTCAAAGGTTATGAAGCTTACAACCTTCTAATGACATGTTTGTTTTTTTTAAAAAAAAAACAGAAAAAGTTGTTAGATCCTTTGTGGCAGTTGCCTATAACACCCTACATTAAAAGTACACTTACCGTCTAGCTCCCACATGGAGTGAGTTCACGTATTCATGCATACCACTCTTCTTACACTCTCAGCCTCGTTTCTTATAAAAGGGTTAACTTAGAGGTGCTATGGTTGAAACAACATGGGTTAAAAGCTGGTCTTCACCTCACTAAACAAACAAGTTGGGAGTAATCCCACCACTTCACTCTACTTCACTTCAATTATGGGCCATTGAGACATAAATCATACTCTACAACTACAGCTACAAGTTTGAGCTAAGGTGTTACTGTGGCATGCCATGTCAGCAGTGGGAACGCCACACGTCAATTTCAATTTTAGATTCAAAATTTAAAATTGTTTTTCTCTCAAACTATAACTTTGATCCGGTTGTATCATCATGTTTCTTAAAATTAATAGAGCAAAACAAGATATTGCATATATATGTTCTTCAATTTTGGATTGTATTAAGATTAGACGTGAAAATTTTATGTATACCATGTGAATATATTTTGGTATTTTAAAATTTTAAAATTCTAAACATAAATTTTTTTTAATTATTCTATTGAACTAACAAAATGACATTTCATACATTTGAATTGCGTTAAGTTCATCTTTATTAAAATAAACATAAAAATGTGAAATATGTTCAAATTATATTAAAATAGATTTTTTGTATGTTTCTATGGCGCTAGCAAAATGGCATTTTCAATATTTGGATTGCATTATACCCATGTATTAAACTTTAAAATATAATGTAAAAATATACCTTGGTATGATTTTTATTTCATTAATTCTAAGAAATACAATGGTTCAAATGGATATAAAAACAGAGTTATAGTTTGAGAGAAAGCTGACTTTAAGTTCAGAATTAAAATTGGAGCTGACATGGTGTGCCACGTTGGGTTACGAATGAAATTGAGCCCTGTAACCAAAGTTTAGAGATTAAATTTGGACACTTTGATAGTTAAAATTGAGCTTTTGATCATAGTTTAGGAATTAAAATGAGTATTATGCCTTATCTTTTAGCGTTTAATTGGGAGAGAGTGTTGCTACTCTTTGAATGAAAAATTCATGTTAATGGATAGGTTACAACATCATCAAAGAGGAGATGAAAAATTAAGGGGGATGCGGAATTAAAAAAAAGTCTGATGGCAATTATCTCGGATTGTTGGAGGGCAACATATCCTTTGCTAGCCATAAACTGATTAATGCTGCGGTGGTGTGGTGGAGCAGGTTACAAGTTTTTATAAACTGGGAGGAAAACTAGCTTCTTTGAAGGTCCACTAGTTTATAGGAAAAAGTCCATTTTACTCCCAAAACAATTAATTTTGTCCGTTTAATCTCCTAAACAAAATCTTGACTTACTTTACTCCCTCAAACTATTTAAATTGGTGCAGTTTATTCCCTTATGCAATTTATTTTTTTCATTTCTCTTTGTACAATTTGTATTTGAAGCTTAAATTTTGCATGGTGGTAAAAGATGCCATTCCCTGTGTTGAAAAATTAAATTAATTTTTCCAAAATAATATCGTAGTTTAAAAGAATCTAATAGTATCTTAACAACTTGCATATAAAAATACATATTAGTATCATAAAAAAATTATAACATATTTTGTTCACATTGAGGCTATTATTATTTATGTTTGTACAAAATTTGAATTTTAAATTAAAATTGTACAAAGAGAAAAAAAAGATAGATTGCATGAGGGAGTAAATTACACCAATTTGAATGGTTTGAGGGAGTAAAGTGAGCCGAGATTTTGTTTACGGGGTTAAACAGATAAAGTGAATTGTTTGGAGAGTAAAATAAACTTTTTCCTTTATAAAAACAGAAGGTTACATGGTTTGTGGCTTTGTCTGGTACACTGCTCGAATTGATTTTATCTGGGGATGTTGCAAATTATAGTATTTGTCTACTAACACCGCACATGATTAAAAATTGATTTTTTCAATCAGAGAGGCGAGAGAGAGGGTAGTGAAAAATGATTGATATACCCCTCTCTTTTGCATGCCCATTCTCCACCAGCCCATAGCAGTGCATGAAGCACCAGTGCGCCCTAGTCAGAGACTCACATCCACTGCACTGACATTGTCATGCAGATGAGCTACAGTGCTCAGCAGTGAAAATGAATCTGACCCGTTGGATTGAAAATGAACGGATGAGATTGGCTGCTACACTAAAATTGCGTATAGTAAAATTCTCGTATGGACAGGGATTTGTACAACTGTAGCTGCAGTAAATGATGCAATACTCAGCATTGAACACTGTTTCTCACGCTACATCGCTTCTCTCTGTTACGGGAGAGAATTTGGATCCCCTAGTCAGGCGTGAGTTCAGGCGTGTGGTGGCAGTGACGCCAGCTCCTGTTGCTAAAAGAAGGTCATATTGATCATTTCACACCGCCCTCTCGTTCCTCTCTATCTGAAAATTATTTTTTAATCGTGCACGGTGTCCAGTGGACAAATACATCAATTCGTGATGTCTCCGAGAAAAAATCAATCCAAGCGGTGTGTGACAAATAAAATTACTCACAAACAGTATCATGTATACAAATTACCCTTAGTATAAACTAGGCGGATGAACTTGGAGAAGGGCTCGAACATACGCTCATACGGAGTATATATTTACTGAAAATGGATGCTCTTTTTTAATACCGAGATCATGACGAGATGCCAATTTTTGGGCTTAATTTCGAAAATCAAACACAGTTGCTTGCCGCAGTTAGGCAGATAGATAACATATCGTTTTCTACATGGAGTTTTGGCTTCACAGAAGTAATAATTAAATTTAAATTCAATGAGAAACTGTCATATGAGACCTGATGGCCTGCTAAAATTATTTTGTAATAGAAGGACCAAGTTGTGTATACGGTTACATAACACGGGGATAAATACTCGCAGCATGCGCATAGGTATACTGGCACGTCCGCGTGTCGTGGTTCATTTGAAGCGCAGGTACATGTTGACCTTGAGCACGGCGTTCATCTCGGTGGCGTTGTGCGCCTGCGTCGTTATCAGGCCATACCCGGTGACGCCGCGGAACGCGCCGGTGCCGCCGACGACGGGGAGCTCCCTGACCTTGGCCGGGATGAGGTCCCTGGACACCACCGCGATGGTGCTGCCGCTGTGCGGGCCCGCGGTGAACACCACGTTGAAGCAGAACATCAGTGCCAGCTCTGTCTGGGAAGCGAAGATGTAGAAGCCCTGCGCGCGGCCGACGGCGGGGGACTCCCAGTCAGGCCCCTGGGTCACCTTGTCGTCGACGGCGTACATGTCGCCGAACCGGGTCCGGGGATTGCCCGGCAGGGCGGTGGTTCCCGTGGTCATGCGCCCCACCGTCGCCAGCCGACCCGGGGAGGCTGTCACGATGTCGTGGATGTAGAACGTCAGGTGCGGCGTGGTGGTCTTCGGCTTGGCGGCGGCAACGGTGACGGCGAGTGCCGCCATAGAGATGAGTACTTCCAGCCGGAGCAGCATGGCGTGCTCGCTGTTGATAGAACAAGTGTGTGCTCGAACGCAAGGGTCGACATGTGCTCTCTACTTATTGATCGTGATTCTGCCACTTGCAGGTCAAAATCAATAGTCGGTGTGGCTATTGAATTTTTTTATTTTTTAATTAATAGAACAAAAGTTCCGACCGCTGCATCCGACAGGAGATGTACGAAGCCGATGATTACAGAAAAGAAGCTCTCAGACTTCACTCAAAAAAATAAAACAAAAGACCAAAGTGCATGACTAGACTCAAAACATAGAACCGAATCAAGATTATACTACAATTTTATTACTAAAACTCCATCCAAACTCGTCGAAAACTTTCATAATTGCAGACTCTCAAAGCCTGCAACCATTTTTAGTATTTTTCTTTCCTCTTTCTTATGGAGCGATCGAAGACCATCGAATTCAATGGGTTACCTGGAAGATCACCTGCAAAGAAGTCTTTGACTTAGAAGCGTTGAACACAATATCATTTCTATTCAACCTCTATCTTACAATTTTGCTAGATACAAAACATTAAAATAAATAATATATATACAAACAATTAAGATGTTGATGAAATTCCATTTTTTGTGGTACTTTAATAGATTTTATTCTGTTTATCCTTTAGTTTAATTCAGTTTTAATTTAATTTCCATGTATTCTGTAATGTAAATACAATGAAATTTATTGTGTAAAATAGAGTTTCAATAAAAAAAGGAGGCTTCATGTCCCGTTATCGAGGACCTCGTTTAAAAAAAAATACGCCATCTGGGAGCTTTACCAGGACTCACTATAAAAACGCCAAAATCCGGAAGTAATCTGAAAAAGAAATTCCATTTTGGAAAAAAAAAGAGCAATATTGTATTCGTCTTCAAGAAAAACAGAAATTGCGTTTTCATTATGGTCTTACAGAACTCTAACATAAGGCTGCAGCACCTAATAAAACTTAGTATTAGACCTCAAGTGTTACACCATGAAGTCAAGAGCCAAAAATATGTGAAGTACTAACTGGTGATTAAAAATTTTTATACTAGATTCACCTTTTAAAAACGTTTTGTCAACTTATATTGGTCATAAACAAAAGTCCAACATAACGTTGATTGCACGCGCACATCACGCTGATTGATCAAAAGTAAACCTCATATCCTTTATAAATCCTCATTTACTTATTCACAAAGAAAACCTTTTACATTCTCCAATGGTTCCAATGTAATTTGTATGTAGGATTCATTTCAATATATGCTCTCCATTCTAAAATTGTTGTCGTTACATAAATTCAAATTTAAACAAACCTGCGACAATAGTTTTGAAACAGAGGAAGTATAAAACAATCCAGTCTTTACTTTTTTTTTAAATACCTCAGGTACAGTTGACCTGGCACTACATATTACAAGGAATTCGATATTTGGTGTTGTGTATATGTCTCCTCCCTCGAAGACACATTTTCGATTATGTTTTCACCATGTCCCGATGCCCGTACTAATGTTAAAAAAATATTAATTTAATAAAATAATATATTAATATTAAAATTTAAACTTTTTCATTCTTCACCGTAAAAGATCAAATACAAACTATTCATTCAAACTTCCAATTGCGCGACACGGTGGATTGAGTGGAGTGGATGGGTGTTAGCAGAAAGCATGCCATGCGGCCGAGGAGAGCTAAGCTTCACGCGACATGGCAGCATAGGGCGTAGCAAATGGATGGCAGCGGCGGGGAGTTTTTTGCTATTATATTACCGTCTAAGTGTGGTTTCACTAAAATGATATCCACGCCATGGGCTTCTTTAAAATAGTACCCTTATCATTAAGACTTCTCTAAAATAGTATTATCACATATTTGAACTCATTTTCAATTGATTTTTCAACTTTTTTACATGGAATGATGATAATACCCTTCTAAATTATACACATGCGATGATATAATTAATTTATTTGACGTTTTTTGCTTTTGATATATCTGATGGCATTTGAACCAAATTGAAACCGCTGCAGATACCGAATGATAAAGCACCTAACAGAGGCGATAAAATATGCTTTCTAGCTACTTATAACTTGGCATTGAATATTGTAAATATAAATTATAAATAAATTTAAAAATATGATAATTATATAATTAGACACACACGATAGCACTATTCTACACTCAGAGTGTAAAATAGGCTATTCTACACCTCGGTCGGTCTAGTACACCCGAGCAGCGCCGTGCCCCGCGCTCCTCCACCCCTCTGCTTCGGCGGTGCCCCCACTGTCGCCGTCGCTTGTCG
>BCLG01001287.1:31323-45613 GCA_001602295.1 Zoysia matrella
GCGCTCGCGGCGGCCACCGCAACGTTGACGCGCCGCCGGCGCGGCAGGCGCCCGTGGAGGAAGGGCGCGCAGGGCCGGCAGGCTGTGGATGCCGCCGCCATGAGGAGGTGCAACGCGAGCGTGAACACTCGTGTAGCTAGTGGAGGTTGTGGCAACGGGCCTGCGGCAGCTTGAGAGGCCTTGGAAACATCTGTAAGGCGTGGTGCGGAGGCGATGACGTGGGTCCCATCTACGAGCTTGGCGTCATATCCAAATTTTTTGGAGCGGCCTTGCCGCGATGATTGGCCAGCAATGGCCACAGTGAAGGAACGGCGCTTGAGATGAAAACTGCAGTTTTTTTTCCTCCATGCTCGAGGTAATTTCTGTGTGCTACAGAAATTCTTGGAGTGGAACGGCGCCTCAGATGACAGCGGCACGTTTCAATGGCTCCGTGTTTCATTAGTTTGGTGACACATAAATCGGGTACCGGGTTCGAGCTTTGTTCATGACATCCAGTGGCGGATCAAAATTTTTGGGGAAAAACTAGTGTCGTTTTAGATTTTAAAACAGCTCACTTTGATCATTCATTTTATTCAAAAAAATTTGTGAAAAAATTATTTATTTTAGTATAAAATAATTTATTATTAGAAGTACTTTCTGTTTGACTGGTTTATTTTTACATTTTTACAATTTTTTTAATAAGACAAATGATTAAATGACGATTTCAAAAATAAAAAAAGTCACTTAGGGACGGATGGAGTATATACATAAGCATTTGCTATTTGTGTATGAATACAAGCAAATGGGCATAAAGCCCTTTTCTCGTTGTCCCAAAACAACGGTCTCTGGCCCCTTTCTCGCCTCAGTGGCCCAGTACATTGGGCCAGAGCCGAAACACGTTTGATATTTTTTTTTTCGAAAGAGCAATACATTCGAGGTGCATCGGTTACCTAGCTGGAGCTGCTAGTAGTTCGTAATTTCCCCAAAATATTCCTCATCTCAGAACCCCTACAGATCAAAAATCCCTCCACCATTTTGTAGTGTCCCCAGCAGAATACTCGAGCCCACCACGGAATTTTTTAGAGGTTTCAGAGGAGGAAGAAGAGGCAGGGAAGAACAAAGGGAAGTTTCGAGGGGGAATGATTTCTTTTCAAACTTGATTGTCTGTTACAACGGCCAACTAGTTTATGTATTCCACACACCTGAAGCCCAGCTGGCACACCAGCCTGTTACACGGCCCACGGCCCACACATGATTCAAAAGCATGTGCCATCTTCAAGCAACGGAGACTCTGCTTCTATTGCAGTGGCATCCATGACAGTACATCCCCCAAGAACCAGCTGGTCCCTACTCTGGTGCGTCACAAAATCTAGCCTTGAGCACATAGTAATCCTCCCATGTAGCCGAGGACTCAGGCAAGTTTCCCCATTGAATTTTGACTTGCATGCCCCATTGAATTTTGACTTGCACCACCGCCGAATTTCCTTGGCGGACCATGCGGCGATCAAGAATGCAAACTAGAACGAGTGATGAATCATCCGGAGGAGCAGGAGGTAGATGATTCGCAAACACCGGTGTATGATTTGGTACATGAGGCTTCAATTGAGAGACGTGAAAGACAGGATGGATCTGGGCATGTTCTGGAAGATCTAGGCGGTAGGCAGCAGCTCTAATGCGCTCCAATATTTTGTAGGGGCCAAAATATTTGAAAGCAAGCTTGGGACAGGGAAAATGAAGATTGAGCATAGAGTTGAAGTTTAAGAAACACCAGCTCACCCACTTGGAATTCTCGAGCAGACATGTTCTTATCAGCATACGAGTTCATTTTGCATTGTGCAGCAGACAGATGATCCTTGAGCAGCTGCAGAGATGCTTGCCGGTCCTGTAACACTGCACCAGATTCAGAGGAACCAGGTACAAAGGCTGGGGGAGCAATTCCTAGATTGGGTTCAACACCATATAGTGCTTGAAAGGGAGAGCATTTTAATGAAGAGTGGTAACAGAAGTTGTACCACAATTCTGCATAAGGTAACCACAGAAGCCATTTAGATGGGGAATCATGGACAGCACATGTCAAGAACATTTCAAGGCATTGGTTAACTCTCTTTGTCTGTCCATTAGTTTCAGGGTGATAAGCTGAACTGAGGTGGAGTTTGGTGTCTAGAGGCATAAAAAGTTTCTTCCAAAAGTTACTAACAGACACCCTGTCTCTGTCAGAGACAATCGTTCTTGGAATGCCATGGAGTTTTAACCACATTACAGAAGAAAAGTGCTACCATGTAAGCAGCAATAAAAGGGTGTTTCATAGCAATGAAATGTGCATACTTGGTGAGTCTGTCAACCACCACCATAATCACATTGTTGCCATTAGACTTTGGCAAACACTCAATGAAGTCCATAGAAATATCCTACCAACTTTGCTGAGGTATAGGAAGTGGTTGTAAAAGGCCAGGGTGCTTGCAATGCTCATGCTTAGCTTGCTGACAAATTTGGCATTGCTTGACAAAGGAAGTGATAGCATTCTTGAGGCCAGGAGAGGTAAATAGTTTCTTTACTTGATGATAAGTGGCTTGCACTCCAGAGTGACCACCTACTACAGATGAGTGAAAGGCAGAGATGATCTTAGTCTGTAGACCAGAATTAGCAGCAATCCACAACTGCTGCTTGTGATATATTAATCGATGCTGTAAAGAAAAATCCTGAGCATTAGGGCTTGTTACATCTAATTCTCGTAGGAGAGCTACTGTAAATGAGCATCATGATCATAAGACTAAAAAACTTCTTGGAGCCAAACAGGGAGCAAGTAGAAATAGCAGCACAATCAATGCTATGAGTACTCTAGACAGAGAGTCTGCAGCTTTGTTCTCATCCCCTTTTTTGTACAGAAACATATAATTTAAACCAGTTAGTTTAGTCATGGCTTTCCTTTGTAAATCAGTGGCAAAGGTTTGGTCCTGTAAATAACAGAGCTTTTATGATCTGTTCGAATGATAAAAGGTCCCTTCTACAGATAACATCTCCATTTATCCACAGCTATAAGTAGTGCCAAAAAAAATTTCTCATAGATTGGCAAATTTCTGTTGGCAACCCCCAGTGCTTTGCTGTAAAAGGCTACAGTGTGATCTTGTTGGGACTACACTGCTCCCACAACAGTTTCACATGCATCAGTTTCGATCACAAAAGGCAGTGCAAAATTAGGTAATGCCAGTACAAGAGTGCTCACCATTGCTTGCTTCAGTTTATCAAAAGCCAACTGAGCTTCTTCTGTCCACACAAATGTTTTGTGTTGCAAAAGAGAAGTGGGGAGTTTGGCCAATATACCATAGTGATGGACAAACTTTCTATAATAGCCAGTGAGACCGAGAAAGCCCTTTAACTTAGTATGTGAAACAGGGATAGGCCAATGAACCATAGCAGTTGTTTTAGAGGGGTCAGTGGCTACTCCCTGATCTCAAATAACATGTCCAAGATATTCAATCTTGTTTTGAGCAAATGAGCACTTACTCATCTTCACAAACAGTTAATGGTGTAGCAGGATAGAAAAAACTTTCTTAAGATGCATCACATGCAATTCCAATGAGACTGTAGACTAAAATGTCATCCATGAATATTAAAACAAATTTCCTCATTTGTTTTGCAAAAATAGAATTCATAAGGCATTGGAAAGTAGCAGGTGCATTAGTGAGGCCAAAAGGCATAACTTTAAATTAAAAATGGCCATGATGAGATTTGAAGGCAGATTTGAACTCATCTGATTCAGCAAGCCTTATCTGATGAAATCTAGAAGCCATGTCTAGTTTGGAAAAGAATTTAGCACCTGACAGTTCATCCAAAAATTCATCGATCACTGGCATTGGAAATGGTCGAATATTCATAGGTACCGACCCTGGTAGTAAGGAAATGGTATGATCATACTCCCTAGAAGGGGAAAGACCAGAAGAGGCCTGAAAAACATCCATATGTTGCTGCACCAACTGCTGAACAGCAGGAGAGATAGGTGAAGTATCAGAGGAGGAGGGATGATCTACTGCAAAAAGAACAGCCAGGGCCCAGATGTCATTGCCACGAGACCACTTAGCAATCTGATGAGCATCAGTCTCTTGCAGTCTATCCATAGGGGAGGAAATATCGCCCTACAACCGAACAGTCTTACTGTCATACAAGAAATCTACCCATCTGTTCACCCAGTTGCAATTCATAGGGCTAAACTGCTCTAACCATTCCATGCCTAGAATCATATCAAAGGCTCCAACCGGAAGTATGAGAGCATCAAAAATAAAATAATGACCCTGTATCCACCATGTGAAATTCTTGTCAACAAAGGTACAGTGCACTAACTGGCCATTAGCAACCCTGACTGGCACGGGCGTAATAGGCTATAACTCACACTGCAAACAAGATGCCATTTGTTCACTGAGAAAAGTACGAGAGCTCCCCGAGTCCAAAAGCTGTAACAGCACTTAGATGTTTCACTATAGCCCGAATCGTGATAGCCTTGTTGTTGTTAGAACCAGAAATGACATTGAGGGATAGAAAAGCCTGCTCAGATGAAGGTGCAGATGAAGCCCGTTCCAACAAATCAAGCAAGTCATCAGATAACAGTCGACCTCCATCATCACCCATTTCTAGAGCAATGTGATTCAGTTGCATAGTAGCAGGAGGTTTGCACTTGTGGCCGGGAGCAAATTTATCACCACATTTGAATTAAAGGCCATTGAGATGCTTATATTCTTTCAGCTGTCTAGCTTTCCACAAATCCCTCGCTGCCAATGTTTCTTTGCGATCAACCTTGGGACCAGAAACAACAGGTGATCGTTGTACTGTAGACCTCTGAAACCTGCAGAATGACGTGCCAATAGGTTTTCCTGTACTGAAGCTAACACAACAGCACAAGAAAAAGATTCAAGTAATTGAATTTCAACTGCAGCACGTAATTCTAGTTTGAGGCCTAACAGAAACTGAGTAACCAGGAAGGTATCACTGAGACATTTATCATACAAGCGAATATGATAGACTAGCTGTTCAAACTGACACCTGTACTCCTCTACAGAACCAACTTGTCGCAAGGTAAGTAGTTCAAACATTTTATCCCAATGAGTTGTGACTTCAAATTCAGCACACATAGTAGTACAAAACTAAGTCCAATTAATGACACCGAACGAACCCTTATAAGAATGATATCAATGGGAAGCATTCCCAATGTGGCTGCAGTGACCTTGAAACTGTTGGGTATCTGATAGAGAGCGAAATAAGCCTCGCACTTCTCTAGCCAAATCCTAACATCCCCTTCATTAAACCAGGAAAATCCATCCGAAGGATCCAAGGTCTACGATCACCACTATCGGCACTAGGTGTAAGTGGAATCGCATCTGCAGCAGAATCGGACGCACAATACCGACACCGGGTTTAGAACTAACAGGATCAGCAAGGTGGGGAGTATCGGGTAACAAAACCTGTGGGTGTGGCGCTAAGGGGAGCGTCAACACCGGAGGAGGGCGAGGACCAATCAGCCCGTCACCAGAGCCCGAGGGTGGTGGTGGAGGTTGCGCGACGAAGGATGCGCTCTTCAGCAAATTGGTCAGGCACGTCTGCTCTTGGTGAAGCTACGCTAGCGACTTTATGGATAGATCAACCTTCGCTTGAATAAAGTCAACGGACTTGGCGAAGTCATCATGCTTGCGTTCCATCGAGTCGAGTTTCGTCTTCAACTTGTCAATAGGTCCACCAGCTCCTTGAGCGCCGTCTCGACCGCATCCTTGAGCGCTTGCTCGAAGGAGGACTGCAGCCGCTACTCTGTCTCCGACAGTGCTTATATGATGTGGCGAGTATGAGCGGCTTGATGATTCGGCGCCGTGGTGATGAAATTGCTGCGGAATCGAAGGAACTTGTAGCGGAGAACAGCGATCATCTGGCAGTGACCGCGTACCAGCACAGGGATTACCTAAATGAGGCCGAAGCAGTGAGGAAGTAGTGCACCCAGTCTCGAATCTGATATCAATTGTAGTGTTCCGAGCAGAATACTCGAGCCCACCACGGAATTTCGCAGAGGATTCAGAGGAGGAAGAAGAGGGGGGAAAGAACAGAGGAAAGTTTCCAGGGGGGAATGATTTCTTTTTAAGCTTGATTGTCTGTAACAACGGCCGGCCGGTCTATTTATTTCACACACTCGGAGCCCAGCTGGCATGCCAGCCTGTTACACAGCCCACGGCCCACACATGATTCAAACGCACGGGCCATCTTCAAGCTGACGGAGACTCTGCTTCCAGTCGGCGGCGTCTGTGACACATTTGCACCTGTAACGAATCGATTTGCACCAACGCCAGCAAGAGAAAAACCTCTACACACAGGGTGGAAATCAGCATAAACACACTCGGAGAAACCAAAACAGAATTTAAAAGCAACACTCGAACACCAGGATCTAAAACCCAATGCTATTGCTTTTTATAACGCCATCCGTAGCGTGTAGGTGAGTAAGCGGCCGTTTGGCACGGCTTGCAGGCGGCTTCTGCAGCAGCTCATCGCATAAGCCCTGCCAAAGGCCGTCCCGCGTGAACCGCTTGAGGACCGTAAGGAGCAAAAGCCAGAGTGAAAGAACACGCGCAGAGCAAAACCACCAAGGAAAAGCTTTTTCCGGCTCACGGGTGTCCTTAACCGAAGATTCTCTCAAAAAGACACTGCGTGCCCCTCGTTTCTCTCTCCTTTTCTTCTCTTTTGGCTCCCCATTTCTTTTTTCAATGAATAAGTCAAGATTAAAGTACTTTTAATAATGAATCATTTCACAATAAAATAAATAATATTTTTGTAAAAATTTTGAATAAAATGAATAGTCAAATATTAAATTTAAAAAGTCAAAAATATCACTTACTTACAATAAGACAAAGAAAGTACTATATTTAATCTTTTTTTTAAAAAAAATTGTGTAGTATCATGTGCGTTCTGATGTGTTTATAACATAATAAAATGAGCCAGGGTAAAATTGGCAATTCATTTTAACTTCCAAAAAGGCCACGAGAAGTTATTCTATCGAACATTTTCAAAAAACTACAACTTATTAAAAAAAAAGGCTCCATCAACATATAAGCTAAGATCAGAATCCGTTTTTCATGAGCTGCAACGCTACCGAAGGGACCTTAAATCATCTACCGGCGCAGGAGTGAAAGATAACCACGAGGCCCACGAAAGGATGCAAGACACGTCCCCTCGTCATCCTGCTGCCTGAAGCATGACAAAGACACTGAAGCACACGGGCGGGACAAAGTGATCCAATTTTTCAGCGAAGGACGGCCACGCGTACGGCATGGAGGAGTACTAGTATCATCCACGGTGGCGTGTCCCACACCACGAGGCACGAGCACGGCGAATCGTTGCGCCCATGGTTACTTTTGTCGCCGGAATTAATTTGCCGGCATGTTTTTCCATACCTGTACTGCACTACGTTTACGCATCGGTGACGCTCCGTTCCAATTACATCATCCTTTTTATTTTTTCAAGAGGTGTAGATACATTGTATCGCACCTCTTCTTCCACTTTCCATGTTTGCCCCAAATTTTGAAACCGAAAATTTTATTTTCCCCAGTTAGTGTAGGAGAAATCGGGTCTTAGAAATAGCCTCTTATTATAAAAATGATACTATCCTCAAGTTTAATTAAAGTCCAAATAATCTCTTAAACTATATTTTAGTTTATTTTACTTTGCTAAAACATGATTTTAAATCAATTTATCTCCTCATAGAATTTATTTGTTTGTTTCTCAATACACAAAATCAAACTTTAGGACATAATAAAGAACATCATAACACATTAAAAAAATAATTATATATCTTTTTTCATTATTTTTATAAAAAATTATATTTAATAGTAAATTAATCTTTGAAATACAAAACCGTATGCAAAAGAATGGTAAAAAAATTCAAGATATATTTTTGTAATATGTGTTATAATGTGCTTTATTATCTTATAAAGTTTTATTTTAAGATTACGCTTGTGTAAGTAGAATTAAAAAAGACAAATTACATGAGAGGATTATTTTAAAATTACGCTTGTGTAAGTAGAATTAAAAAAGATAAATTACACGAGAGGATAAATTGACTCAAATTCATATTTTTCGGGGTAAACCAAATCATAGTTCAAGATTTAAGGGTTATTTAAATTTTTACTATAGTTGAGAAGAGTAAATTAGACTTTATCTTTATAAAAATGCACCGCCCAGATTCATATAGAACATTTAACTGTGTTAACTCAGTTCCAAAAATATAGTTTTTAAAATAGCATCGTTGTGTGTTTTTTACACAATTGCTCCTAGTTAAAATTGAAATATACAGAATTTTGCTAAAAAAATATGGTCGCAAAATATGCATAAATTTAAAATCTTGTCAAACGCTAAACGCAACATGTGACACATTTGGCTCTATTATTGAACTCAATGAGCCGCAACCTGTGCCCACTCGTTTTGTTGATGGGAAGCTGTACGTAATCAAGAGAGAATAACTAGGAGGAAGGTCCCCGCGTGCGACACGTTGTGGAAACAGGTCGAGGACACGATTATTAGTGGAACCAGCGAGCACGGGTGGGGTATCTGCCGCAGCTCGATTCCACTTCCAGGCTTCCAGCTCCTTCGTCTTCTCCCTAGTCCCTGCGCAGGAGCCGAGCCGATCTATACACCTCAACTGGTAGGTAGAGCGATCAGTAGCCAACTATGACGTCGTCGTCGCCGCCGGAGCCGCACGTGGTCGAGGACTGCCGCGGCGTGCTGCAGCTGCTGAGCGACGGCACGGTGCGGCGCAGCGACGCGGAGCCGGCGTTCCCGGTGCACGTCCGGGACGGCGACGACGGCGGCGTGGAGTGGAAGGACGTGATCTACGACCCGGACCACGGCCTCGGCGCGCGCCTGTACCGGCCGCGCACCGCGACCATGGCCCACACCGCGCGTCCCCCCGTCGTGGCCTACTTCCACGGCGGCGGCTTCTGCATCGGCTCCTGCCGCTGGCGCGTGTTCCACGACTGGTGCCTCCGCCTCGCGGCCGAGCTCCCCGCCGTCGTGGCGTCCTTCGACTACCGCCTCCCCGCGGCGCAGGAGGACGGCACCCGGGCCCTGGCGTGGCTGCGCGACCACGCCGACGACGACCCCTGGCTCGCCGGCGCCGCCGACTTCTCCCGCGTGTTCGTCGCTGGCGACTCCGCGGGAGGGAACATAGCGCACCACGCCGCTGTCGCGTCGGGAGGGCTCGGCCCTGGGGTCCGGCTCCGCGGCTGCGTGCTTTTGATGCCGGCCATGGCCGGCGAGGCGCGGACGCGCTCGGAGCTGGAGTGCCCGCCCGACGCGTTCCTCAACACCGAGCTGGCCGACAGGTACCTCCGTCTGGCCCTGCCGGAAGGCGCGACCAGGGACCACCCGGCGATCAACCTGGTCGGGCCGGAGGCGCCGCCGCTGCACACCGTGGCGATGCCCCCGATGCTCGTGATCGCCGCGGGGCGCGACATCCTTCGGGACCGGAACGCGGAGTATGCGAAACGGATGAAGGAGTGGGGTAAGGACGTGGAGTACGCTGAAATCACCGGGCAGCAGCACGTCTTCTTCTTGCTCGACTCGCGGTCGGAGAGCGCCGACGAGGTCCTCCGGCTCGTCCGGCGGTTCGTCGTCGAACACATGGACGGGTGAACCAACTGGTTCTGAGCAATAATCGTGTTTTGGGCACGAGGCACACAAGTGATTAGGATGGGTTGATTTGTCCATGGATTCTTAAACTCTATGCTTCCATGTTCTTCCGGCCATTTGAGCTACATCCCCTGTTTGAGCTATATCCCCTGTTTGTTTTACTTGGACGTCTACACTATATTATTCGGACTAATCTTTATTGGCTATGATGTAATTATATTTGCATACAAAAACGCTCCATTGAAATTATTCGGTGAATAGTAGTAGTTAGTGGTGCATCTGAGCTATTTTATTCTTTAAAATGAGTATAAATTTTGAAATACTACAAATGACATGTCATCCATTAACATAATTCAGGAACACCAAAGACTGAATTGTTGAAAATTTGCTGTATACTGTTGTATATCTGAATGCTTGCTGTGCGCTCCTACGGTGCTCAGAGGATGCACGTTCATCTTATATACAAGCTCTCTTAATTTGAGCTGTACAAATGTGAAAAACAGAGCCGCTTGAGAAGTTCCCCTAATGTCTACAGATCGCAGACTTTGCTATACAATAATACACAGAAAACAGAAGAAAAAAATGTCTAGCATACTCTGACGATGAATGCTTGCTAAACTATTTAAATTCATGATCTTGTAGGACCCTAACTTCACTGTGCCTTCTATTCTAGTAACTGTAAGCTCGGTAGATTAGTAACGGCGGTCTGACAGAACAGAGTCGCTCCAAGAAAGCATGAAATCCCGTGCAACAGATGGCAAATCTGCATATAATAGGCGTAATTAAATGGCATTGGCATCTCCTATGATGACAATCAAGCAGAATTTTGTTTGGTTTTCTGAAGGCATGTCTATTTGATCTTCAACCAGCCTGTATACTTCAAGAAGCTGCAAAAGAATATGAAAGCGTTACCATAATTCATCAAGCAGGATCTTATTACATTACATAGCTAGGAGTACATCCCAAACTGCATGAACATCAAACAATCTATGTTAAGTACCTCTTCGACATGCAACCTAGAGTCTTCAGTGAAAGCTAGTATAAGCTGTCGCCTGATCCCAGCATCAATGAGGAACATCCGTGCGCCATCTTTTATTGTTTCAGTGAGATCCAGTTTGCTCTCTGTTTGTCGACTTCCCACAGTTTGCCTGACAATTTCATCCCCCACTTAACACCGTTAGGAGATGAAATTGACGGAAGGGCCAAATAAGGAATCCAAAATGGATTTTTGGCCATATAAGGAAGTTCAAATTAAAAAAGGTCAAGAAAGGAAGCTGTGACTTTTTAGGGCCAAATAAGCAATTATCTCGATATATAGGATTGCAAGATTGTGACTCTAATACTCACAAACTGTTCTTTTTTAGTGCAGGGTTGCTGCTCATCTTGGTCACATTTTCCTTGGCAAAGAACAATAAGGTTTTCTAGTCGCTTCCATTGGAACACCCCATCTTTGAACAATACCTGTACGGGAAAAATATATGCAGAATATTAGTCAAGTCTAAACATTCACATAAATGCAACCATTAAAGGTCTAGCCTTCCAAAGACAGAATTGTTGCTTTTCAATTTTGACAGCAATTCTCCCCGTGCCCCGTACCACAATTTTAGCTAATAGAGCGCATCATATCCCAGATATTACTAATGGACTATTCCTTGCAGTTGTATCAACAGGGTCTTACGAATTTACCTGAATCAGTCGGTCTCGCAAAGCTGGGTTTGGATCTGTCAAAAGACGCTTTGCAACATATGGATATGCAACCTAAATATGAAGAGACATACAGAATTAGACAGGTCAACTAAAAAGTGTACATTATTGTTTTCTCTGGATCGGGGAAATGGGCACACACCATGCCTCAAGAAACTTAAAATCAGGCTTTAGAGTAAAACAGATTCCTTCTTGCGTCAATAAAGAACGGATAACCAAAGAAAATCTTTCTGGAATGCGGATGGGGTAATTGTACACGAGCTGATTACACTTCCTGTGATTTTGATTGTCATTAGAAAAATGAAGTTCTCTGTTATGCAGCAGCAACTGCATTCACACTACAGCTTGGAGTTGGGTGGGGGTTGCTCGAGTCACCTTACTCCAGGAGGGGTGCCGCGAAGAGTACCGTTTAAAGCCCGTTTCATGTATCTTTTAGGATTGGATGGTGCTCACGTTAGTTAGTTTGTTAGGGTTTATTAGTAAGATAAGATCAGGTCATTAGTTTGTTAGATCAGGTTGTTAATTTGTTAAGGTTAAGATAAGATCAAGTCGTTAGTTTGTTAGATCACGTTGTTAGTTTGTTAAAGTTAGTTGTCCCCAGCGCCTATGGCTATAAAGGCAGCTAGTAGAGAGAGAAGGCAAGAAGAAAGGAAGAAGAAGATTAGAGGTCTCTCTTCCTGCGCCGTGGGCGGAGACCCCGGCACGGTTCCACAACACTCTCAGGCAAGAAAAATGAACTGAACATCTTACATAGGATTACAGTAAACCAAACTGGTGAAAGCAAACAAAAAACGAGTTAGTGGAAACAATATTCTTGATTCATATGACCAACTGCTTAGACACCAGTTAATATGTAAATGCTTTTTTACATAATGGAAGGCGCATATACAGCTGCAATTGGAAATCTCCAAAGCATATGACTCTGTGTCCTAGTCCTTCCTCCTTGATGTACTGCAACAGCTCGGTTTTGGCAGAAAATGGTGTGATTTTCTCAGTTTGTTGCTATCTTCCTCTTCCACGAAATTATATCTGAATGGTGAGCCAGGTTCTGAACTAATTTATCACCACTGAGAACTCTGGCAAGGGGACCCTCTATCCCACCATGTTGTTTATTATGGTGATGGACGTTTTTAACTCGCTTATATCGAAAGCAACTCAAGTTGGTCATATTCAACTGATAGCTGCCAGCGAGCATAGCATCGAATCTCTTGATGTGGTCATGTTCCTACGACCGGTTGGTAACTTGTTCATTATCCAATAGTTGCTTCATATCTTTGGGAAGGCCTCGGGGCTCAACACTAATATTGCATAAAGTTCAGTGATTCCTATTCGGTGCAGCAATGAGGATGTAGTGAGAATATCAGGAAGTGAGATAAAAAAAACTTCCCATGCACATATCTTAGGCTTCCACTCTCAGTGCACATATCGACAAAGCGGCTGATCACCTCCCCAACTGGAAAGAGTTTCTCATGAACTGAGCTGGCCAGCTCATCACAGTCAAGGTCGTGCTTTTGGCTGTGCCTATCTACCTCTTGATCTCCTAGGATTTATATGTGGGCAATAAAAGCATCTGACAAGAAAACTCAACCAAGCTAGGAGGAAGTAGATGGCATTGTAAAGAAGAAAATAGGCACGCAAATTCGCATCAAAGAGGATTTGAACCTGGATGGTTAGGCTGTACACCTACACCCTTAACAAACTGAGTAGGCTCAGTTTCTAAGCAACTGACAAGTGGCACAGAGGATTCCTATGGAAAGGCAAAGAGAAAGCTAAGGGGGCAGCTGCTAGATTTCCTGGAACCATGTCCAGTGGTTGCAATATGTTGCGCTCAGTATTCATTGGTTATGGTTGCAGAAAACTGATGCTTCATGACCTTCGGATGGTCTGTCAATTTAAGTTCCAGGCAATGCACAAGCCATGCTTGACGTGTCAGTGGCCACTACAGTAGGCGATGGCAATCAGCAAAGTTCTAGACTGATCAATCGTTGCATGGACAAATCATCCAGAAGATTGCACCCCACCTTTTTGGAATAATTCCAAACAGAATAATCAAGCAGAGGATAGTGGTGCAAGCATTTAACAACAGGGCCTGGGTGATGGACATAAAAGGATCCTTGACAGTTCAGATTTCAATCAAGTATCTCTGAGTTTGGAACTTGGTGTAAGGCTTTAGTTTGCAGCAGGGCGTACACGATCAGCATGTGTGGTTTTTTACATGATGTGGCATCTACTCAAGCAAGTCGGCCTATGATGGTTTCTTCCTTGGGACAACCAGGTTTAAAACATTGAAAACGATTTGGATATCCTGGGCCCCTCCCCGCAGCAAATTTTTCCTGTTGTTAGCCATCAACAATTGCTGCTGGACAGCAGATCACCTTGCCAACACACCTCAGTCTGCCCACTATGTGATGATAAAGATGATAAAACAACTGAACATCTACTAATAATGTGTATCTTCTCAAGGAAAATCTGGGCTAACACTTTGTGTTTTGAATAAAGAAGCGAGTTGTTTGAATTCAAAATTTTGGGAGCCGAGCTCAAAAACAATTAAAACGATTCATGTGAATTTTCAAATTTCAAATGCAAGTTCAAAAACTTTTGCCCGAAAGGTCATAATATAAAGTTCTATTTTGAAAATTCTTGCACAGACTTGAATTTTAGTAGGTTTTATAAAATTTTATTTAAAGTTTAAGAGGCCCAAATAAATTATTTATCTTCAAACGATTTCCTGTCTTGTAAATTTTGTAGAATAAAATTTAATTCGATTTTGAACTTGGGCCCAAAATAAAAGTTGTTCCTTTTGAAGTTTTCTACCACCTTGCAAAATTTCACTTTTATCCGAGCTCGGGAACCGTGGTTTCGAAGCAAAAACAGAACGCTGGACAGAAAATTGCGAAAATCAGGAAAAAGAAAATTCTCGCGGGACCGCCTGTCAGTGGCACTGTGTGCCCTC
>BCLG01001287.1:62026-88895 GCA_001602295.1 Zoysia matrella
AATACTAATACAACAACCATTATTAATAATAATGTCATTTTACCATTAAGCACTTATAACTTTATTAATTATAAAGTAGTCACTACCTTCCAATAATGACTAATAATTTTCATTTTAACCCCTGAAGTTTTATTATTTAATAAATACTAATATTATAATTTTGGAAATTACAAAAAGTTCCTCAGAACTTAATTCCAATTGCATATTAGTCTCTGAAACCTTATAAACCTCATGATTTTTCAAATGTAACTTAGACTTAAGAGATTCTTGCGTCAAAACGACCATAGCAACATAACGTATGGATTTATGACATCATCTTATTGCTTTCTTCAGCTGTTGCATCTGTGTGATTGTTTTGTGTTTGCTAGTTTGTCTTCTTGTGCATTTAGATTAATACGCTTTGGATCTCGGACTTTCGAATCAAGACTCTAACATCATTGAGCAGTAATACAATTACAAAGGCAAGTGTTCTTGATTATTTTTGTGCCTATTTATAAAGTCTCTATCTTGTAGTTTTTGACCCTGTTTGGTACAGCTTATTTCTAGCTTATTCACAAAAATAAACAGAGCTATGCCAAAAAATAAATTTATTTTACAGCTTATTAATTCAGCAGTTTTTCAAAATAGTCCTGCTGTATAACTAGTCTAGAAGTGCCACCTTGGCTCTGCGGTATAACTAGGGCTAAATAGTCCTGCAGCTAGATTTTAACAGATGTAGAAGCCTTAATAATTCTTCATATAACGGGAAAAAAGAATTAGTGCTCCAATATCTCTAGCTAATAATACAGTGTTGGAATTAAATTGGGCAAAGGAGTGGATGAAGTAGTTAGTCTGGCAAGATAATGACAACATACTGAACGGGGGTGCCATTGCCTTGTAGACCATCAAATATAATGTAGCAATGTGAATATTAGTTAATACTCACATTTTGGCAATGATTATCAAATGCATTTACAAGCAAGAATAACCTACCCATCCCTGTTCTGTGATTGAAGGTGGGGAACCGTGTGCCACAAGAGCACATGGCCAAGGAATATCGATAAGGTTAACTAGCACATTATTTAACGATGTGGCGGCCTGAGCCACTTGTCAGTGCCTCAACTACATATCTTTATTTCATTTTGACGAGCTCATTGATCTTTAGAGATTGTATTTTGTTGTTGTATAATTAAGAATCCACCCTATCTTACGTTTGTAGATGATGTCCATGTATTTGTGTAAGAAAATAGTTCTTATCTTTTGATTTGTATATGCTTGGGCCAGCCTTAGATGTACATGTTTCTTTATTTAGAGACTTAAGCCGTGCAAGTTACGCCAAATTATCTAGCTGCCAGATTTTAAAAAACATAGAAGTCTTGATGATTCTTTGTCCAATTGCTTAAAAATAATTAGTCATCTAATATCGCCAGCTAAAAAAACTGATTGGGAGTGAATTGATCAACCAAAACCCTGACCACATGGATGAAGTATCTTATCTGGAGAGGTAATGATATTATGCTTAACCTGTTGTCATTATCAGATAGACTGTCAAACATGCATGTGCATGGACGGATGGATAGTCCCGATCGGTACACATAAAAGAAGATATCAATCATCAGGTTATATTATCGAGCAAAATATTGCAGCCACGTGCATGGATGATAAGGTGCCCACGATCAGACAGATCAAGATATACGATGAATTGAAGAAAAAGTCCAAAGTCCACACACAGTAATTAAGCAAGGGATCCACCAAAAGTTCTCTCTTTCGAGGCTACCACAGTTGAGTCAGTGACAATCGAGCCACCGCTAAGGGTTTCACAGTCAGAGCCTACAGCCACCACAGCCGAGCAGCTTAGTTTTTAGATGCAGCTATCTGGGTTGAGGCTGGATACACAGCAGAGGAGGCAGCTCAGGCCCTTGCCAGTGCAGATCGTCTTTTGGCTTTAGCATCTTTGATGATTCTGAGCAGCCGAAGGGTGGTCAAACAACAACCAAGTCAGCTTCAGAGGAGCAGCCACCGACTGTCACTGCACCTGACTCTCCAGCCGCGCCAGCAGAGGACTAGATTTCTTCTAGATCTAGGAGTCGGGAGTGAGCCGTGTAGTGTATCGCTTTTGAGTGGCTAGCTGTCTAGGGAGAGACCATAGATGGGTAGTTAGGGATTCTGGTTTTATTTGGCGGATTTTATTTGGCTCTTCGTGTTATTTTGATGAGCTTGTGTTTCATTTGACTCTTTTAGCCCATTAGAATACACTTGATTTCTGGTCTAACCCTGTGTATTCATTGTGTATGATACCCCGTGGTGTGATTGTCTTTGCAGGTTCTCTAGTGCATTGCGCTTCCGTTTTATTCTATCGTGCACTAACCTTTATCTATCCAACGTTCTCCCTCTCTATATGACAAAGGGGGAGAGGATACTCACAATGGGAGAGAGATCTCACAATTAAGGGGGAGAGCAAATGCTTAAAAGAAGAACAAAGGAGGAGAACTCATGCAAATTTTTAGGGGGAGTCATCAAAGGTAAGGGGTAAGTGTTCTTTCGAGATGTGTTTTCTTCTTTATCTTCTACCATCTCGTTTGAGCTTATTGTGAGTACTATAGTTGTCATCAATCACCAAAAAGAGGGAGATTGTCAGCTTTATGACCTTCGAAGTCCCTTAAAAGTTATGAATGAATTTTGGTGATTGAACGAAAACCATAGGTAACGGTTGTGCATGTAGGTACCACCTCGCATCTTCTACATCAATATGGTGGGCTTCCTCAATAGATAACAAGGACGATCCTCAAGTTTGAGGAGTTCTCGGAGCCAGTGGACCAAGGCTAAGGATAAGCTAGAGAGTTCACAGGATCGCCGGTACCATTGTGGGGCAGGGTCATTTGTTTCGGGTCATATAAGTGTTAGGAGGTATGAATGCTCTTAGTTACCCCAGAAAGCATTGAAGATGGCAGAGGAAGCAAATGAAGCAATGCCGAAGGCTTGTCAAAGAAGAAGACCAAAAAATTAGCTTCGAAAGAGTCACCGGACAGTCTGCTGAGATTACTGGACAGTCCGTTGAGCCACAAGGACAAAGTTCGAAGAGAGGTGCTCTCTGGAGTTAAAGCAAAGAAGACACCAGACAGTCTAGTGTGGCAGTCACGAGACAGTCCAGTGAGCCTAAGGATGAAGTCCAGAGAAGGTTTCTCTGGGAGTCCAAAAGTAACAGTCACCGCACAGTCCGGTGAAGGTATGCATCAGACAGTCTGGTGTTATATAGAATGGATTTCAGAGAGCGTGTTTTCTTGGTCTGCTGGAAGAAAGGGTCATCGGACAGTTCGACAGTCCAGTCACCGGATAGTCCGGTGATTGCATAAAGCAGTCAGCTTTATGACATCACGTTCCAACAATTGTTTCTGGGCTTGGAGCCTATTTGAACCCTGGAGAGGGACGTTGCCCTGTGTGTCTGAGGTCTGAATTGCTAGAGCAATCTTGTGAGAGGCCAAGGGACACCAAGAAGAGAGCACAAGACAAGATTTGAGATCTTTGGTGCTAGTAGGAGAGTGATAGGAGCATTCATACACTTCTAGAGCTTGTGGGGCTTGAGAGGAGTGATCTTTGCCTATTACTCTTGGTTTGACAGTCTAGACCGGCTAGAAGTCGGTGTTCGAGCTTCTGAGGTGATTGTGGAAGACGACGCTAAGTTTATAAGCGGTTTCGGGTCCCCTGCGTGAAAAGAACACTAAGAGGGAGCGCTCGAGCCTTAGAGGCTAGCACTTGGGTATTGTGTGCGATAGTCAGGCTACCGATGACTTCACTCTGAAAGTGAATCATACCCTTGTGAGCATCGTTCTGAGAACGATGGGAGGGACCGGAACTCCGACGAGAGTGGTCCAACAAGAATTAGAGGAAGGTGCCATCCTTCTGAGACCTCAAGGAAAAACTCACTGAGCACTCTCTCTCTCTCTTTACTTACCGCATTTACTTACAGTTTGAGTAGAGTGATAGGTTGTCCTTTGATTTCTCTTGGTAGCTATTTTGCTAGTGTTTGCTTGTTGTTCTTATCTTTTCACTAGCATTGTTAGGAGTCTTGGCCTACTAGAATTGCATAGGTTTTCTTCTGTTGTGATGGAGTTTCACAGTTTTAGTTTGCAGCGAATTAAATCCTTTAAGTCCACAGATTCAACCCCACTTCTAGGTGTCCTTGATCCTTTCGTTACGGTAACTTTATTTTATACACAATCAGTTTGTTGATTGAAAGGCTATTTTCTCATCTGCTTTTTCTCTTTGAATATTATGTTCTTCTTTAGGGTAGGGTACTATCCCATACCCTGCCAATCACCATTTTACTATCTTTGATAATCTTTTACGGTGAATTTGTAGACCAAGATTATTGCCAATGCATACATTTTGTTAATTGATGCTACAAAATTCATAACTACCAAGCCATAGGGTACGCATGTTGTTGAATCAATCAATCGGCGATAAGCATGAAACAACAATCACATTGAGAGCCAATATTTTTTGATAATTCAATGACCCGACCTCTACCTCGAAGAGGTTGTGGCCGAGATTATTACATCCACCAACATCAGGATAAATATAAATAGATTAACCAAACATCAAACATGTCCCAATGACCAAACACCATTGAGAGCTTAGAAAGAAACAGGATTACAACTTACGGGTAGGAAACAAAAGGCCCCTTATGGGCTTATTCAAATATGTGTACTATGAAGCAGGTTGGGAAATGATATCCATTGGTTGATAGGTAATCGTACGTATTGATTTGATTTAGAATGTGTAAGTGCCAATTGAATTGAGATAGTTGCCAAAACGACCATGAAAGCCCACAATGGTGCCATGGCTAGAAAAAGGAGTGCCATTACTCTGCTAGAGCCCAAATGGTCCATATGTACATATGTTGGTGACAAACTTAAGCGACCGAACCACAATCTGATTCTTGTAGTCACCTATTGTCACACTTGGTTTTCAGGCCAAAACCAAGTGACTCTTTATGTGTGCCCAGAAATCAAGTTTCACACATAAAGTGACTTCATTAGTGGTAAACAGAACAATGTCTCAAATATACTAAAATTAATCTATTACAACAATGACTAGGAGTCTTAGAAATTATTACAAACCAAAAGCAGCGGAAAACAATCTAAGACATCTTGGGCTTCCACAGGCAGTGGACCGGAGAGATAGCTCACCCAGACTTCAGCTCTAGAGTCTTCAATGTTTTCCCAGACTTCTCCTTCTATAGAGCAGCATTTATAAAGGCAATGTTAAGTATAGGATGTACTCAGAAAGTGTGAGAAAAGATGACATGTGGCAACAAACAAAGAAAAGGTAATATAGGGTTCTTTTGCATAAAAACTCATAATAGAGACTTACTTCCTATTAAGCACGTATTTACTAGGTGATAGACATCGATCACCTATAAACTAACATGCCTACAGCCTATCCGACTGCAGCACCAACATAAGCACTAATCACAATCTCCCATTATGATCGCCAAACCATACCTAATCCCACTAATTATGTGAGGGTCCATGTAACGCTTATGACCATGAGTACGGTTGTCATGACAGTTTTGGCTCCGCAGAAATTGTACACATTTCCTATGAGAAGTGATTTCATCCCCCGTTTCTAGGTGGACTAAAGAATCCCCATTCTGCCTGTGCCAGCTGTGCACTTCCCTTGGCATGAAGGCCAGGAGATCACTTCAAGACTTTTTCATAGCTTCCTCCAGCTTGTATGTGCCCACCGAGGTTTCACCTAATCGGGCACTAACATAACCTGGGAAAGGCCCTCTCTTGTGTCAGATGATTTCCAGGAGTACCCCTCCCTTTCTCACACATCTCTCTCAAGGTGGATTCAGACTACCCGCTTTCTCCGCTTCACCAGTTAGCACGCACAGAACTGATCTCCACCACTTACTACGCCAAGCCGCGCCCATACTTGGCTCGTGATTGTACGGTAGCACATGGGTGGTTGCTCTATGAACCGATCCTTAGATTTGAGAAGATAACATACTAAGAGACAGCGCCGGTAACCCCGCACATAGCCCTACACCAACCATATCACCCAAATCTATCTCTATGTTGCAATTAAATAACCCATTAATCCTCGTGAAGCAAGTATGATAATAAATCTAATTAATATCACTCATCCCGACAATAGCAAGCTAAGCATGTAATCTACCCAACAAAAAGGTAAACTAAGGTGACAAAGCAAAATAAGGAAAGGCTAGGTAAACCCTAACATAGGTGAGCAATCAATTTGACACTAGCATGCAATCTACAAGATATGTGTTTTGTAAAGTAGGCACAAGATGGTTAAGGACACTCCTTCTTACTGTGATGTATAGTACTCGACGGCTTCAAAGTCTTGTTGCTGGAAATCCACGAACTGTAGGTTCAGAACGAAATCGCCTATCGCACGGGAGCAAAAAATAATCAATCAAATTCAACAAAATAGACTGAGATCAGTTTGAGTATGTCATGAATGCATAGGTTATTTCGATACGATCGTTGTGGTATATAATTCGCCTAAATCGGAGCTATGGTTTGAAAGTTATGAGGTTTATAAGGTCTAGGACCAATCTGCAATTAAATTTAAGTTTTACGGACCTAATTGAAATTTTCAGAATTAATTCAAGGCTAAAAAGTAATTACCAAAAAGTTTAGGGGCTAAAATGTAAATTTGTCATATTGTAGGGGGCTTATTTCTAATTAATTAAAACTATGAGGCCTTTCTGCAAATTGCGTAATAATGATTAAATAATAATTAATTTATAATAATTATAATTAGTTACTATAATTTGTTATTCACGTAATGTTATAGATAAATAATTAAATAAGTAATTTAATTATTATTCAAATTAATAAAATTATAATATTATTATATTAATTATTACTTTAAATAGATTAAAACGGGATTAGTTGATCCTTTATTTCTAATTAATTTTAATAAATCTGATATGATGATGTCATCCTAATGCAAGGAAGATGTAGTAAATAAATTTGATTTATTTTATTTGGAAAAACCTGGAAATCTAGTGCGTTGATTTCAAAATGGATGGATCGGATCTAACGTTCGTAGATGGGTACACGTGGCGGTCTCTGGGCATTTGGATTCGGATCGGACGGCTTGGATTTAATCAGATCGAAAGGGGGCAAGGAGGGGGAGCCCACTGAGGGTTCGCGCGCGGGAACACAGGCGGCGATGGCAAGGCTTCGTGCTGCGGCTTCGGCAACGTCGCGGGGCTCCTCTTGGCGACGGCGCTGAATGAGGATTGGGTGCGGGTTGTGGCAGCTTTGTATGGCGGCGCGACGGGCGAGGCGACGAAGCTCGGTTTGTGGAGGAGAGAGAGGGCGAGGGGCCCGATTTATATAGGGGAATAGGGTGGTCGTGGCGGGAAGTCGGTTGGGGATGCGGATCGATTGAAATCCCGAAGGATTCAAAGGCGGTTGGGGGTTGAAGATGACGCATGGGACCCACCTGCTAGTGAGAGGAAGAGAGGAGGGAGTGGCGGCTGGGCTGCAGTGGAGTGGGTCGTGGGTGAGGGGAGAAGGGAAAGGGAGGGAGGGAGAGCGAAAGAGGCCCAGGGAGAGAGTTTATCCCTTTTTTATTTCTTTAATTCCTTTTTGTATTCTTTATCTTTTATAATTTCTTAATGGCTTGTTTAATTATTTTTTCAATGCAATAAATTAAATGCTATGCAATACACTCCTAGCAATTTATTTTGAAAAAAATTTATTCTATACTAAATAGGGAAATGCAATTAGGAAATTCAAAATTTTAATATTATGAAAATGTTGAAATTTTGGGCGTTACAAACCTACCCCTTAAAATGAAACTCGCCCTCGAGATTCTGAAGGACTTGGAAAGAGATCTGGATATTTTGCTCTGAGCTCATCTTCATGTTCCCAAGTAGCTTCATCCTCAAAATGGTGACTCCGTTGAAGCTTACACATTTTGATAACTTTACTTCGAGTCACACGTTCGGCAGTGTCTAAGATCTTGATAGGTCTTTCTGAATATGACAGATCACCACCTAGATCCAATTCTTCGATTGGAAGCTGCTCTTCTGGAACTCTTAAGAGCTTCTTCAGTTGTGACACATGGAACATCTCATGCACATCTGACAATTGCGTTGATAATTTTAGTTGATATGCAACTTCTCCTTTCCTGTTCAAAACTTTAAATGGACCAATATATCTCGGTGCTAACTTTCCTTCAACCTTGAATCTGCGGAGGCTTCTTATTGGGAAAACTTTGAGATACACGAAGTCTCCAATCTCGAAGGTTAGATCTCTCCTATTATCCGCGTAACTCTTCTGCCTTGACTGAACAACTTTCAAATTCTCATGGATGAGCTGCACTTGTTTTTTTTTTAACATTTCTAGTCCAAACACTTAGCTTTCCCCAGTCTCATTCCAGAATAACGGTGTTCTGCATTGCCATCCATAGAGAGCTTCAAACGGTGACATATGTAGACTAGCTTGATAACTATTGTTGTATGAAAACTCTGCATATGGAAGACTATTATCCCAACTCTTGCCGTACCTTAGAGCATAGGCGCGCAACATATCCTCCAATATCTTATTGGTCCTTTCAATCTGTCCATCTGTCTGTGGATGGTAGGCCGAGCTGAAATTCAACTTAGTATCCATGGACTCAAGCAATTTCTCCCAGAATTTTCGAGGTGAACTGGGTACCTCGATCGGATACCAATTTTCTTCGGTACTCCGTGCAAGCAAACAATCCTTGCCATATACAACTCTGCTAACCTTGCTCTAGTGTAGGTTGTTTTGACTAGAATAAAGGGAGCAACCTTAGTCAATCGATCCACAATGACCCATAATCATATCTGGCTTGAGTGCGAGGCAAACTGACAATGAAATCCATTTCGATTTCTTCCCACTTCCATTCTGAAATATTCAATGGTTGCAATAATCCTGCAGACCTTTGATGTTCTGCCTTTACCCTCTGAGAAGTATCACATAGGGCCATATATTTTGCAACATCTCTTTTTATACCATACCACCAGTCTCGAGTTTTCAGATCTTGGTACATCTTAGTACTCCCTGGATGGATAGAATATGTTGAATGAGCCTCTCAGAATCAGATCACGGATTGGCTTTTGATTTGGAAACAAATTCTCTTGTCCAGCCATCAAGTACCTCTGTCATCCAAAGTGAAATCACTTGTCTTGTTATCTTGAATGAGCTGCCTGATCTCGTTGATCTTTTCATCTCCTAGTTGACCTTTACGGATTTCCTCCTCTAAAGTCGATTCCACTTCTATGGTGATTTTTTCTGCAGCATTGACCATTCCAAAATTGAGCTTCTCCAATTCCTTACTCAATTCTTGTGGCATCTCTCTGGCTACTGCCATATTACAGTGTCTCTTCTGACTCAGTGCATCTACAACCACATTGGCCTTTCCAAGATGGTAGTTTATTCCAACAACATAATCTTTGATCAACTCTAACCATCGACGTTGTCTTATATTCAGATCTGTCTGTGTGAATATATACTTTAGACTCTTATGATCTATGTATATTTCACATCGATGCCTAATAAGGTAGTGCCTCCATATCTTCAAGGCATGAACCACTGCAGCTAACTCTAAATCATGAGTAAGATAATTCAACTCATGCTTCCTCAACTGGAGCGAAGCATAGTATACAACTTGACCTTCTTGCATCAATACACATCCCAGACTTTGACGAGAGGCGTCACAATAGATGTCAAACTTCTTAGTGAAGTCAGGTAGAATCAGCACCGGAGCTGAAGCCAATCTCTTCTTGAGTTTCTCAAAACTAGCTTGGCACTAATTCGACCACTTGAACTCCCTTTTCTCTGGCAACCGTGTCATTGGTTTGGCTATCTTTGAGAAATTCTTTATGAACCGGTGATAGTATCCTGCCAATCCAAGAAAATTGCTAATCTCTGACACATTCTTCGATGACATCCAATTCACTACCTCTTTGACCTTGCTCAGATCAACTGCTACTCCTCCCGCAGATATAATATACCGAAGGAAAGATACTTGATCCAACCAAAATTCGAACTTGCTGAACTTCGCATATAGTTTGTTTTCTCTTAGCTTCTCAAGAACCAGCTTTAGATGTTGCTCATGTTTTGCTTCATTCTTGAAGAATACAAAGATGTCGTCAATGAACACAATCAAAGAACTTGTCCAAGTACTCCATAAACTCCTTGTTCATCATATACATGAAGTACGCAGGGGTGTTGGTCAATCCAAAAGACATGGCTATATGCTCATATAATCCATATCTAGCCTAGAAAGCAGTCTTTGATATATCTGATTCTCTGATCTTTAGTTGATGATAGTCTGACCTCAGATCAATCTTAGAGAATACTAACACTCCATTCATCTGATCGAACAAATCCTCTATCCTTGTGTAAAGGATACTTGTTCTTGAAGGTAACATCGTTCAGGGATCTATAGTCCACACACATCCTTTAAGTTCCATCCTTCTCCACGAAGAGTACAGGTGCTCTCCATAATGATGAGCTAGGACGAATGAAACCCTTCTTTGAAGTTATGTGATTTGCTTCTTAAGCTCTTCTAGTTCATTAGCAGGCATCCTATATGGCCTTTTAGATATAGGTGCTGTTCCAGCCACTAGGTTAATTAGAAATTCAATATCACGGTCAGGTGGCATACCTTGTAAGTAATCTGAAAACACATCCGGATAGTCTCGAACAACTCGGATATCTTCAATGGATTTACCCTCCATCTTGTTGAGTACACAGGTTGGTATTGCTGTATTGGCTGCCATGAATTCGACCTTTGTCCCATTTGTACTAGTCAATTGGACTGCCCTTCTTGCACACTGTATTATTTTGTCATACTTCTGTAACCAGTTCATTCCGAGGATTATATCTATCCCTCTTGATTTCAACACAATGAGGTTGGACAAGAATTCTAACCCCTTATTTCTAGACCTACTACTAGGCATGAGTGCCTAGTTCTTAAGTCTCCTCTAGGAGAACAATCTAGCATAGTATGTTTCATGATAACCATGGGGATTTCAGTCTTTGCAATAAAGCTTGACGATATGAATGAACGCGCTGGTTTCGAATCAAATAAAATAGTAGCAGGGTTAGAGTTTGCAAGAAACGTACCCATAACAACTTCTGGAGCTTGCTGAGCTTCATCACTGGTCACATGGTTGACTTTGCCATAGATGTAGTTGGATTGGCCATGATTGCCTTCCTGATTGGGCTTCTGACTGATCCTGCAGGTGGTGTAGCAGCTTTGTTTAAACAGTTGTTAGCATAGTGCCCAGGCATACCACACTTGAAGCATGCTCCTCAAGCTCCACTGACTGCATTAGCTCTACCGAATGTCCAGCGTCTTCCTCGCTCGCCTTCCACTTCATTGAGCCTAGCGCGAAGGAACACGATCTCATCCTGGGCGATCCGATAGCGCTTGCACATGTCCAGTGTTAGCTTGTCGCTCCTCTCTCGACCTGGTTCAAGGTTTGGATCGTCCTTTTCGAATCCGAGGTATTTCCTTTTGCCTTATTCCTGGTGAGGGAAATAGCGAAACTCTGAGTTCTGTAGTTTATCCTTGATTCGTTGCTCAGGCTTGCAATCGCTGCCCAGGCAGCATCAGAACTGCTTCCTCTTGGCTGGTCCTTGGAACTAGGCTATAGTGGTGACTGTACTCTTGGTTACCGTCGTATGTTGTTACCTTCACTGTCCATTCGTCACTCATTTGCTTTGGAACGATTTGGTGAGTGAATATTGGTGAGGAGTCCAGGCCGATCGTGCGTAGAAGTCCTTTCAGTTGTTCAAAGGCGACTCCTCCTATCTCCCCATCAGTAAAGAACCTCCTGGACATTCGGTACCAGGGCCTTTCTTCTGCTTGGCTCGCTTCCGCTCCGGGTGATGGAGATCTGTTGGGTTCTTCCTCTTGTGGCTCCTCCTCTGGCTCAGACTCTTCTTGTGCCACTGGCGCATGGGGTGCTTCTTGTACTTGGGGAGCTTCAGACTCTTCCCTTTCGCTTACAGTATAGATATTTCTCTTAGCGGGTTCTTCTTCAGAATTGCTGATCACCCTGCGACCATATCTCAGCTGTTCTTGCGGTAAGCTTGACGGTGTTGATCTTCTGGCAAATCTTTTAGCAAGCGGTCCTCAGGGTACTCCTCTTGGTCCAATCTGTTTGGGAGGTGTAAGCTTCGTTCTAGCCATCTACAATTTTAGAAGAGCATGTATTAGAAAATTTAAATAGAATTAAAATGCGGAGAAAAATGAAATTTTGTAACATTCTTGGCATATAGTTATGTACATAAGATCCTAGACATCCATTCTACTCTAGGCTCGCATCCGACGGTCAACACGGCTCTGGTACCACTTCTGTCACACCTAGTTTTAAGGCCAAAACTAAATGACCCTTTATGTGTGCTCAGGAATCAAGTTTTACACATAAAGTGACTTCATTGATGGTAAATAGAATTATGTCTCGAATACACTGAAATTAATCTATTACAAGAATGACCAAGTCTTAGAAATTATTACAAACCAAAAGCAACGGAAAACAAAATAAGACGTCTTGGCTTCCACATGCAGTGGATCAAAGAGATAGCTCACCTAGACTTCAGCTTCGGAGTCTTCAATGTTCTCTCAGAGTTCTTCTCCTGAGCAACATTTATAAAAGCAATGTTGAGTACGGGATGTACTCAGCAAGTGTGAAAAACGATGACATGAGGCAACAAACAAGGTGTTGACGCTCAGATTGGGCCAACACACGCGCGCACGTCCATGTGCAGAAGTAAAACGGGCGAGATCGCAGAAATCAGAAGTTCCAGTATGGCAAGCCGGAAGTTTCGGTTTTACTTGGTTCACAACAGCACCTAGTTATTGACGTCAGGGAGGGACCAGCTAAACCCTCTTCACCACCGAGACGGGAGAAGAAGAGAATTAGGGTTTGAGAGAGTGGCTACGGTTTGGAGAGATAAAACATGTAAAGTAATTTGATAAAGACGATTGAGATGCCCTCAATTGGCCGCGAGCCTCTCTTTTTATAGAGGTGAGATGGTCTATCCCCGTGGAGAGCCCGTGACTCAAACAAATCAATAAGAAATCAAATTTGAAAGTGTTTCCAAAAATCTGTGAAAACTGGAACTTCCGGTTTACAAAATCAGAACTTTCGGTTTACAAAACTGGAACTTCCGATTTTGTCGGGGACTCAAATTATCTAAGTAACACATCCAACTTGATGATAATAATGCAAGAAACATCATGAAGTCTTCAAAATCATCATTTGGCACTTTCCCCTTGCCTCTCTCAGCCTTTCTTCGCGTCTTCCACCAATTATGCCTTGCCATACTTTGATATGCTTATGTCGTTTGAAAAACATGCTCAAACACCCATTTTGTGAAATAATCATATAAGTCTTGGGTTTGATCAAATTCTGTTTCTTCAAAAACCAGAAGTTTCGGTTTAGCAAACCGGAAGTTCCGGTTTGACCCTCCGACGTTGTGCCGGACACTCTGGTGAACCTCGAGGTAGGTTCCAAAGAGGGCTTGCCAGACACTCTGGTAAGGTGCCGGACACTCCGGCCTAGCTTTAGCTGTTTTCGACCAATTTTTCTTGTAAAAACCAAAACTTCCTGTTTTGGATACCAGAACTTCCGGTTTTCCTCGAGTGCATTTTTTGGTTGTCAACATATGCCCACCTGTTTTTGGTAAAACTTGTGTACCATAAAACATTTTGTTAACAAAAAATGCCTAAGGACGATGGTTTTGCAAACACATCGGCCGTAATGCCGCCTAGGCAACGGTATTGAGCATATCGGCCAAAAACCCTTCATGCGTCTTGCCACACGCTCGGGTAATACTTCTTCAGATATCTACCATTCAAAGCTCTTGGTAGGCGACTTCCTTGCAATGTTTCCACCACGTAGGCGTTCCCGGCTATGACCTTTACTATTCTATATGGTCCTTTTCAAATTGGAGACCATTTTCCAAACTTATTACTTTTAGAGCCAATGGGCAGAATTGTTTTCCAAACTAATTTGCCCAGCTGAAAAGTCTTGGTTTTTACCCTTTTTTTGTAGGCTCTAGCAACTTAGGCTTTATCCCTTTCTATAGCCCTTGAGGCCTCCACCCACTTGTCAGTCCCCTCATCAATGTTATCTACCATCAAACTATGATACTCACTCATGGACAAGTCATTTTATTTAGCTACCCTTAAAGCTTCCATATTTACCTCAATGGGTAAAATGGCTTCTTGTCCATAAACGAGTTCATAAGGCGTGACCTTAGTGGCTCCATGCCTACAAATGCGATGAGCTCATAAAGCTTTCGACAAGACCTCATGTCATCTCTTAGGATTATCCTCTATTTTCCTCTTGATAAGCTTCATCAAAGCTTTACTACTAGACTCGGCTTGCCTGTTAGCCTGAGCGTAGTATGGGGATGAATTGAGCAATTTAATTCCATAAGATTCGGTAAACTTGCGAGCCTGACCTGGTCAAAGTTTGTGGGATGCCGAATCTATGTATGATATGCTCGGTGATGAACTTGATTACCTCTTGGTGAGTTATATTCTAGAGTGCCACCGCTTCGGTCCATTTGGTGAAGTAGCCTGTAGCAACCAACACGAAGCGATGTCCTTTTGAAGAAGGAGGATGTACTTGACCCATAAAATCTAAGCCCCATCCTCGGAATGGCCACAGTTTGATGATAGGATTCATCATGGCAGCGGGTGCTATTTGAATATTCCCAAACCTTTGACACTCCTCACATCCTTTGTAGTAGCGAAAACAATCGGTAACCATAGTCGACCAATAGAAACCGGCTCTTCTCAACAACCACTTCATCTTTGGAGCCGATTGATGCGTACCACCAAGACCTTTATGTACTTCTCTCATAGCCACTTTAGTTCGTCATCACCTAAGCATTTCAAAAGCAAAATGACTCTCGTTCGGCGGTATAAGTCATTCTTAATCATGACGTATTTGAAAGCCATATGCCGAACTTTTCTATCAACTCTCTGACTGGGGTTATTAATATAATCCATTATAGGAGTCCTCCAATCTGCCAATTCAGCCTTTTCATGCTTGGAATTGTTAATAGCTGAATTTTTAGACTTTGTGTGAAAACTGAAACTTCCAGAATCACAAACCGGAACCTTTGGTTTTTCCAGCGTTCTAGATTCAACACAGAAGAAACTGAAACTTCCGAAAATAGAAACCGAAACTTTTGGTTTTTTCAGAACTTCAGTTTTGGCTTCTTTAGACACCAGTTCTTCAACAATTGCAAACCTTTATTTGCTAATGAACCAGATGCTTGTTGTGCCAAATCATTAGCTCTAGCATTTTCTTGCCTAGGGACGTGACGTATGTGAAATTCTTTCATTCCATTGACAATATCTAAGCATTTATCTAAACAAGCATTCAATGATCCATCTAAACATTGAAAACACCAGCAACCTGCTGGACTCCAAATAGTGAATCACCAAATGCTTTCACATGTTTTACCCCCATAGCATCTAACATTTTCAAGCCGAACAACAATGCTTCATATTCGGCCCGATTATTGGTGCAATCATATTCTAATCGGTTTGAAAACTCAAAATGCACATTATGAGGTGAAATTAGCACTACACCAATATCTTGACCCTCGTTACAAACCGATCCATCAAAATATAATTCCATGGGGAAAATGCCACATAACCAAAATCCAAGTCTTTCTCTAAATCAATCTGATGCTCAACAATAAAATCAGCAACAATTTCGCCTTTCATGGATTTCAATGATTCATAGGCCAAATCATACTCAATCAAATCATATGCCCATTTACCAGGTCTTCCACCAGATATTGGTTGATTTAGCATATGCTTAATAACATCGGATTGACATGCAACTACACAAGCACTAGATAGCAAATAATGTCTCAACTTAGTGCAAGCATGATACAAGGAAAAACATAGCTTCTCGATGAGAGTGTACCTTGTTTCGACATCTATCAACCTCTGGCTCACATACGTGATCGCGTACTCCTTTCCTTCGGCTTCTTGTGTCAAAATAGCCCCAATCACATCACTCTCCGTAGCAATATAAAGGCGAAATGGTCACATCTATGTGCCCTTAATACCGGCGGAGAAGACAAGTATTCTTTTATCTTATCAAAAGCCTCTTGCTGTTTTGCCCCCCCCCCCAAGTGAATTCGGCTTCATTCTTTAGCCCAAGAATAGGAGTAAATGCGTTGATTTTCCCCCATAAGTTGACAATGAACCTCCTCAAGTAATTTACCTTGCCTAAGAAGCTTTGTAATTCCCTCTTGCATGTGGGCGCTTGCACGTTTCTAATAGCTTCTATCTTTTTAGGATCTATCTCTATCCCCTTTTCAAGAATAATAAAGCTCAAAAACTTCTCAGCCGATACACCAAAAGTGCATTTGAGTGGGTTATTTTTAAACCGAATCGGCGCATTCAATCCAAAGCAAGTCGCAAATCAGCCAAATGAGGGTCTGAGGCAGCCAATTTGGTCACCATATCATCTATATAAACCTCCATGATGACTCCAAACAAATCATAAAAGATGAAATTCATGGCTCTTTGATATGTGGCTCCTGCATTCTTTAACCCAAAAGTCATGACAATCCACTCAAACAATCTTACAAAGCCGGGACACCTCAAAGAGATCTTAGCCATATCCTTTTTGGCCATGAAGATTTGATTGTAACCCGCGTTACCATCAAGAAACTAATCATTTTATGACCGAAAGCACCATTAATCAACATATTGGCTATAGGCATAGGATAATCGTCTTTGGGAGTGGCTCTATTCAAGTTCTTAAAGTCAATGCAAACCCTTATCTTACCCGTGTTCTTCTCAACGGACATGATGTTAGATATCCATTCCGCATATGTCTTATAAAATTCGCATCAAGTAATCGGTTAATTTCTTCCTTAATCCGATCATGCATATCCGGATTAAACCTTCTCATCGATTCTTTGAAAGGTCTAGAACCAGATTTGATAGGGGAGCCGATGCTCAACTAGCTCGTGGCTCAATCCGAGCATTTCATATAAGACCATCCAAAACAGTCCATACATTCTTTGAGTAGCCCGATTAATTTTACTTTATAATTGGCTTTTAAATTAGCATTTATAAAGTCGGCCTTGGATTAATATTATCACCAAGATTGACCTCTTCCAGAGGATCGACCAACGTAAATCCTTGACCTAATTTATCCATATCTTCTATTTTTTCTATGGCTTCACACATATCATTCTTATTCGACCGATGGTGTTTCACTCTTTTTTGCAACCACTCAAGATTGGACTACAATGAATCACATTATATTGTTGAGCCAATTTTCCATTAGCTTTACATTGATGGGCACAAAACTATCCCTATTCACACTAAGAAAATGATAATACGTCAAGTCTAAATCGGTCAAGCACTTGACGGTATTATGTGACAAGGAACATGAATCGGCCATAGCAATACAAGCCGATGCATCCGCATAAACAACTTCTACATCATCACCAACCCATTGTATCAACAATTAATGTAATGTAGAAGGAACACATTTATTAGCGTGAATCCAATCACGTCCTAAAATCAAGCTATAGCTACCTCGCACATCGGCGACGAAGAAAGCGGTGACCATGGTCTTGCTCTCAACGGTGAGCTCTATAGAAGCAACACCTTTAACCTCAATAGGGTCCCTCCTCCCACACCGTTCAAACTCTTGTTGGTCCAGATGAGCTCGTCATCGGCCTTACCTAGTTTTTTAAACAAAGAATATGATATTAGATTAACAATAGCACCGCCATCTACTAGCATGCGAGAAATCGGTGTATCATCAATATGACCTTTCATATAGAGAGGTTTCAGATGGTTATCCAATTCTTTGGGCTTTTCGAAAATATCATTTTTTGGCTTAAAGTCGAATTGTGCCATAACTTTCTCTTCTTCTACAAGAGAGTAATCAGAAAGAGATAAGCAAATGGTATCGATTTCTATACCTTCCCGAGGTGGTGTGGTCTCGTAGTCCAGGAGATCATCATCGTCGAAGTCGGACATGTCCACATCACCGGTAGAAGAAGGGGCAGTAAGATCCTCAACCTGCACAGAATCAGTAGAAACCGAAACTTCCGATTTGGAAACTGGAACTTCCAGTTTTGGCAGGACCTGAACCTCTGGTTCCGAAGTTGGCAACTTCGGCTCCTCTGGAGATTCGGTCCTTTCCTTCACCTTCCACTGCCTACCTTGAGGTATCATTGGTTTGACCTCATTAAAAACATCCTCCCTCCCTTTTTCTAAATCTCATTCTCTTATTTCACGGAGGCATAATCTTTGAAGCTTTCGCTTTTTAGTGCGGGTCAAGCCGGAGGGACAACACCTCGGCTGTGTGTACTTGATAGACTCTCTCACATCATGCGTGGGGACGTTGCGACATCTTGTTCATGGACCGGACCGCTTATTTTGATTGGTCCACTAAAAATTCCCCCAACTTTAACAACAGTCGTGCCAATTTTAATGGCACCTCCAGATATGGCTTCCTGATCTTCAGAGACCTCAGAGCATGTTTACTACCCTCCCCTCTATTTTTAAATTGCCATTCTTGCCTAGGACGAGAAGTTGGCTTTTCTGAAAAAACCGGAAGTTCCGGTTTGCCAAACCGGAAGTTTCGATTTTGCTGAGGAGCAAAACCTGCACTGTGCTCATCACCATTGACTGATAAATTTTTCAATCGGTCGTTTACAGAGCCATGTAGTCTCTGAAATATGCTCCCTCTCGGTGCATTCCATTCCGGATGAAAAGATGGGGGAGGCATCGGTGGCGTATGAATCCATGCTCCCACATACGGATTTCACATCAGGAACGGTGAAAATGCATAGGAGGATACCAAGGTGGTGGCATTCCAACCCCCGAAGGTGGAACTGGTCTAGAGGCACTCATTGCCCTCCTCATTTCTTTTCATGGCGGGCTATCAATTTCCCGTCGCGGTGATCTTGGCCGCTTTGCCGACCGATCGCAAGAATCGGTCTATTGGTTCTTGTATTTGGCCATTACACGGGCAAAGGTGCTCTTGGGCTCCTTTTTCCTGTCCACAGCCTTGCCATGGTTCAGCTTCCATTTGCCTGCCTCAGAATTTTTTGGTTTGATCATGCGGGACTTCTGAGCAAAACCAGAAGTTCCGGTTTGACAAACCAGAAGTTCTGGTTTTTCCTGGTTAGCAGGTAGGGCTGTTTCTTCACTCTTTTTAATTTGCCGCCCAGATGCAGAGCCTCTAATGGCAATTTTGTTGGACTCTCTGCCATTGGAGAACTTTTCTAGTGCCACTTTCCTTGAAACAATTTTCTCTCCCACCAGGAGAGGTCTTTCTTCACCCATGATCACGTTCTTCCCTTGGGTTGTAGCGGCTTGACTCGACCGAATCAACACAATGGTATCAACGTCGAGCATGTTCACAGGGAAGGGGTGCTTGTCCACTTGCTTCTCCTTAAGACTCAATCATCTCTCATTTAGGGCCGATTGGATCTGATGACGAAAACATTGTAATCATTAGTGGCGTGAAATAAGAATTGTGCCACTTACAATATGCCCTACGTTTTAATTCATCCGCTGAAGGCAAAGTATATGCAATCTTAATGTATCCATCTTTGTGCAATTCATCAAATATTTTATCGCATTTAGCTACATCAAAGGTGTACTTTACATCGTCTTTCCCATTTTTATGAATCGGCTTGAGCGAATCGCAAGCAAGTGATTTGACCTTAGATGGCCAAATAAATTCAGCAGCAAGAATGTTGTTGGATTCATCATCGGTGCTCTCCGAATCGTATTCAACGACGTGAACATTGTGTCATGCTTTGTGGTCATATTTTAGCTCCTTGCTTCGGCTTTCTTGTGCTGCCGAAGCTTTTTGTTGGAGATGGGTGAGAGTAAGAAAATCATACCCCTCGAATTTTTCCCTAAGATGAAACCGAAAACCACTAAAAGCCAAGTCGACTAAATCCTTTTCAGAGATTGTTAAATTAAAGCATCGGTTCTTAACGTCTCTAAATCTCCGGATATAATCAACAACAGGTTCATCCCTCCCTTGCTTAACCGATGTTAGGCATGACAATTTTAGCTCGTTGTCCCCAGAATAAAAATGGACCTTAGATTTACGTTCTAAGAACTCCCATGTGTAGATGGACCCCTGGGACAATGATGAAAACCATAAAAAGGCGGTTCTAGTTAGTGACAAGGAAAACAAGCGTACTTTTAATGCATCACTAGAACCCACCTCTCCTAATTGAGCAATGTATTGACTAACATGTTTTCAAGTGGTCTTACTATCCTCACCGTTAAATTTAACAAAATCGAAATACGCCATCCGCTAGGGTATGGGACCGAATCAAAATATGAGGGGTATGGTTTTTGGTAGATTCGGTCTCTCCCTTTGATGTCCACCCCTAGCATTTCATATAATTGTTTGCTCACATCCTTCTTAATACAAGCCATGCACTCTTCTATATTGGTGATGGGCGCTCTATGGAGTGTGCCTTGTGTCGAGGGGTGCATATTCATTCTCATGGCGTTAAATTATTCAATGGGTATAGGGCCATGAGGGATACCCATACCGCTAAGTGAGATAGGTGGGGTGCTATACTCAACGGTACGGTATGGAGGAACAAAGTTGACCAATTCGTTCAATCGGCTAGTGGCCAAATTGGGAATGCTATGAATTGGCTCTACGTTAGTAGGAGGCACTACCAACGCATTGGTTTGCACTTGAGGTTAAGCTAGTTTGCCTGCTATTTTTAGTTTAACGGCATGCCATACAATGGTTGTTCTACGCTAGATGCAGGAGGAGCCGATGCACTACTAGATGGTCCTACATGTGCAATATGAGCAGTAGATGATTACGCAACACCAAGGTTCTTTAATGATTTAGATACGTTATCCTTGTTGCATGTCGTTAGTCAAGATCTTTTTCATGTCGGCAAAATAATATGAAAGATCTTCAAAAGTAACAAGGGGTGCGGAGATGTTCTCACATTGGCAGCACCCAAGGTTGCATCGTCGACGACTGTCGGAAGAACGGCTTCTTGGATTTGAGAGATCACCCCCTTGACGATCCTTATTGAAACATGCCTAGAACTCCTAAAGCTCCTGATCTTCTCGCGCCTTGCGTGCCTCCGTGGAGGCCTTCCGATGCTCAAGGTGGCGAGATCTCGAAAGACATGGTGGAGACGACAATTCGGTTTGCGCAACCTGAACCTCTCGTCCCCAGCGGAGTCGCTAAAAAGTGTGTTAATGCTCGGATCGGACCAACACACACGCACGTCTATGTGCAGAAGTAAAACGAGTGAGATCGCAGAAACCGAAAGTTCCGGTATGGCAAGCCAGAAGTTCTGATTTTGCCTGATTCACAACAGCACCTGGTTATCGACGTCAGGGAGGAACCCCGTGTGGACGAAGACGTCCTAGGGTTGGTCTAGGCTCGGTCAAGCCAGCTAGACCCTCTTCACCGTTGCCGGCACGGGAGAAGAAGAGAATCAGGGTTTGAGAGAGGGCTTGCCGGACACTCCGACAAGGTGCTGGAAACTCTGGCCTAGCCTTAGCCGTTTTCAACCAATTTTCCTAGTAAAAACTAGAACTTTCGATTTTGGATACCGAAACTTCTGGTTTTCCTTGGGTGCATTTTTTGGTTGTCAACATAAGGCAAAGGCAATATAGGGTTCTTTTGCATAAAAGCTTACAATAGAGGCTCACTTCCTATTAAGCTCCTATTCACTAAGTGATCGACATCGATCACCTATAAACTAACATGTCTACAGCCTACCTAGCTGCAGCACCAATATAAGCACCAATCACAGTCTTCCACTGTGATCACCAAACCATACCCAATCCCACTAATCATGTGAGGGTTCATGCAATGCTCATGACCGTGAGCACGGCTGTCATGATAGTTTTAACTCTGCAGAAGTTGTACATATTCCCCACGAGAAGTGATTTCATCCATCATTTCTAGGTGTTATAAGGAATCTCTATTCTGCCTGTGCCAGCTGCGCACTCGCACACTTTCTTTGGTATGAAGGTCAGGAGGTCACTTCAAGGCTTTTTCATGGCTTCCTCTGGCTCATACGTGCCCACTAAGGTTTCAACTAATCAGACACTAACGGTAACATGTGAAAGGCCCCCTCTTGTGCCCGATGGTTCCCGAGAGTACCTCTCCCTTCCCCGCACATCTCTCTTCAGGCGGATCCAGGCGTACCCCACTTTCCTCGCTCCACCGGTTGGCACGCACAGAACTGGTCTCCACCACTTACTACACCAGGCCGCACCCATACTTGGCTCGTGGTTGTACGGTTACACATCAGTGGTCGCTCCACGAATCGGTCCTTAGATTTGGAAAGATAACATACCAAGAGACAGTGCCGGTAACACTGCACAGAGCCCTACACCAAATCACTAACCTCTATATTGCTATTAAATAACCCATTAATCCTCGTGAAGCAAGTATGATGTAACGACCGAGATTTTCCTTACCTTTCGATAAGACCCGATCTTTCGTGACTATGCCAATCCCAGGAGTTTGGCAAGCACGATAACACAAGCGATTAATAAAGAAACCATAACTGAAATATTAAACAAGAAACAATAATAGAAAATAGCAAGTCAAAGTGAAATTATTAGAATAAAATCCTTCAAAGGGATCCATCGGCACCCTGGCCAGAAACTTCTCAGAGCAGATATATCACTATCGTGAATCCAACGAAAGCAACAGCGGAAGCATCAACATGGCAGCAGTAGCGAACCTCTTCCACACAGGCTAGCTCGAGCGCAGGAGCGGACATCACGGACCATCAGAGACGTAGTCGAAGTCGAAGCTGAGAGTATCCTCTGAAAACAACAAATTAGGAAGCCGTGAGTACGAATACTCAGCAAACCCGCGTACTACCTAACAACAATGTATGCATGCAAATGGTTTCAAGGGTAAAGGCATGGCTCAAGTGCTAAATGCAAGTTTAAAACATTTTATTTTACTTAAAGGGTGCACGAAGGTTTTATTTTCAAACTTGTCAAATTTTATTATCTTGCCCCGCAAAGATCTCTGTTATCTTAGACGAGGGTTCATTTTAATGCCGATGTAATCTACACACTCGGCCATAGCTCAAAGGCCGGAGTCAAAAACATTTTGAAAAAGGAGAGGAGGAAGAAAAACAAAATGTAACATCCCAAAATTCTCGAATTAATAAAGTGGCATCTTTCCCCAATTTTCACTCCAATTAATTGTTATTTTCAATATTTCGTTCCGATCAAAAATCTTTCGTACCAAATTTCGTTTCGTTCAAAATCCAAAATCTGTTTTATCTAAATTAATCCGGTGCCGAAATAATTTAGTCCGCGTAATTTTTACGTTGACTAAAATTGTTTCTCGGAAATCTTCCAAATTAATGCTGACGAGTTAAGGCTGAGCATCAGAGGCCAGCTGGATTGCTAAAGCCATTGTCGATCCCTTCCTGAAAGTGAGATGACATCAGTATGGACTTCATCACAGGTTTGCCGTTGACGTCTCGCCGCCATAATGCTATCTTGGTGGTGGTGGATCGATTGACTAAGACCGCTCATTTCATTCCTGTAAATGAGAGGTACTCAGTTGATCAGTTGGCCAGGCTGTATATCGACCATATTGTGAGGTTGCATGGTGCACCGAGGAGCATTCTGTCTGATCGCGGGCCTCAGTTTACCGCGAGGTTCTGGAGGAGCTTGCATGAGGCTATGGGTACACACTTAGTGTACGGTTCAGCTTATCATCCTCAGACAGATGGACAGACGGAGCGTGTGAACCAGATTCTGGAGGATATGCTGAGAGCTTGTGTGATCACCTATGGGCAGAGCTGGGAAGACAGTCTTTCTTTTGCAGAGTTCTCTTATAACAACAGTTTCCAGGCCAGTTTGGGTATGTCACCTTTTGAGGCGTTGTATGTAGGAGATGTCGTACCCCACTCATGTGGTAAGAGGTTGGCGAGAGATCTTTCTTTGGTCCTGACTCTATCCGTGCTGCTGAGGAGAAGGTCAGAGAGCATCTTCGGGTTGCTCAGAGCCGTCAGAAGAGTTATGTGGATAAGAGGAGGAGACCCCTTTCTTTTGAGGTTGATGATTGGGTGTATCTCAAGGTGTCACCTCTTCGTGGCACGCGTCGCTTCCATGTTCGAGAGAAGTTGGCTCCGAGGTTTGTTGGTCCTTTCTGGATTCTCAGAAAGATCGGTGATCTTGCTTACAGGTTAGACTTGCCATCCGAGCTTGCGGGTATGCATCCAGTGTTCCACATCTCTCACTTGAAGAAGTGTCTTCGAGTGTCGGAGGAGCGAGTTGTCCCTGATGCTTTGGATATTCAGGACACGCTCGAGTACCTGGAGTACCCGGTGAAGATTCTTGAAGAGGCGTTCAAGGAAACGCGGAAGTCTAAGATCAAGTTTCTCAAGGTTCAGTGGAGCAACCACACTGAGCGAGAGGCTACCTGGGAGAAAGAAGATAATCTGAGGCAGGAGTTTCCTTATCTGTTTGAGTCCGCTCCTTAATCTCGAGGACGAGATCCTGTAAGGGGGGGAGTCTGTAACATCTTAAAATTCTCGAATTAATAAAGTGGCATCTTTCCCCAATTTTCACTCCAATTAATTGTTATTTTCAATATTTCGTTCCGATCAAAAATCTTTCGTACCAAATTTCGTTTCGTTCAAAATCCAAAATCTGTTTTATCTAAATTAATCCGGTGCCGAAATAATTTAGTCCGCGTAATTTTTACGTTGACTAAAATTGTTTCTCGGAAATCTTCCAAATTAATTTTCAAATCTCTAAATAATTCTCCAAATTAATTTCTGCAGCCTTCCTAACTGCTTCATGTTTTTCAATCATTTTCCAGAATTATTTCTAACCTCCCCCATTTTTCACCCTCCTATAAATATCCCTCTAACCCTAATTCTTTTTTTCCCCTCCTCATTTTTACCCAGAAATCCCTCGCGCCGCCGTTCTGATTTTCCGCTCTGCGTGCTGCTCTCCTCTGCGTCGCCGTTCTCTCCTTCCTCGATTCCGCCGCGCGTGTCACCAATTCCCTGCGCGATCCACTGGTCCGAAGGCAGTCACCCGCTGACGCCGCGCAACGTCATCCTCAGCCGGTCCAAGCCGTCGCTGTCGCCCTGCCGCGTGAATCCAGCGCCGAGTCGCCGAGCTTCCTGTCGCCAGTCCGCGCCGCCTGACGCTGTGCTCGCGCGACATTTTTCCGAGCCAGCGCGTCGACTCCACTCAATCTCCGCTGGTCCCTGCGCTGCTGCTCTCCGGGTATCGCGGACCAGTCGCCTGACCGGTCCGAGGACTGCAGGCTCGGAGGACGCGACGCCCGACGCCATCGGCTGACTCCGTCGTTTAGTTTCCAGCAAGTCAATACAGAAGCACGCCGTCACGCTGCCCTGCTGTGACCTTCAAATTTTCCAGTGCGCCGTCTGATTTTTCCGATCTCCGATTTTTGTCTTCAATTTCAGATCCCTGTGAGAACAATTTTCCCCTCTCTTAATTTATTTCCCTTTCCGATTAATTGCTAGATTAATTGCTAATTTGTTCTGTGATTAATTATTCTGCAATTAATTTAAATCCTTGTGATCGTGATTATTGCAAATCCCGAGAAACTCTGTTTGATCTCCGATTAATCCCGAAATTTGTTCGCTAATTTGTCCCATCGCGATTATTGTGTAGGATTGTTCCGAGGAACGTTTTGCGCACATTTAGTCTAGTAATTTCAATTTAGATTCTAATTCCAGTTCTATTTTTGTCGCGTAATTAGTGTCTAATCCCTGTTGTTGTGTGGTGATTTAGCTGCTGTCCCTGAGGAGGAGTACTGCGAGCCCGATCAGTTTACCGATCCGGATCCCGACTTCGATCCCGATTTGCCAAGCAAGCCGCGTTCCTTGATCACTTTGTTCCCAGCATTTTAAACTGCATGTTTTGTTTGCAACCTTAATTTGCATGCCAACTATTTTAAAATGTGCTAGCAACATTCCTAAGCCGTGCCTGTTTACTGTTCCACAAATATCAACCCTAGGATTGCTTTCGTACATTTATTTTACTTTTATGCTTAGCCATGCTTAGTCGCATTTATTTTTATCTCACACCTATCACTATAAAATGGAATTTGTGTAAATGCTTTTGAACTATGCTTCAAATGTGTGAGTATTGCAAATAACTATACATAACTATTTAGCGGGGGCAGGAGGCAGTTTGAGGAGCTGGGGGACTTTCGAGAAGTCCCTATGAGAGTACCTGTGGCGGGTACACTGGAGGCTTCGGCCTTGGCGGCAAATCGAGATCGTAGTCGGGATTCGGATCGTCGAACTGAGTTGGCTCGCGGAACTCCTCCTCTAGAACACCGGCTAAACACAAAACGAATAGGGAATTAGACACTAATTACGTGACAAATAAAACCAGAAATTGAATCTAAATCGAAACTACTAGACTAAATGTGCGCAAAATGTTTTCCGGAACAACTTACACGACAATCGCGACGAGACAAATTAACGGAACAATTTTGGGATTAATCGGAGATCAAACGGAGTTTCACAGAAATTGTAGACAATCGAGACCACAAGGATTTAAATTAATTGCAGAATAATTAATCGCAGATAAAATTAGCAATTAATCTAACAATTAATTAGAGAGGGAAAAAGGAATTGAAGAGAGAGGAATTCTATTCTCACCGGAAATCTGGAAAACGAAGACGAAATCCGGAGTACTGGAACTCGAGCCAGCCGAGACACACGAACGGAAACCGAGGCGGAGTTGCTCTGCTTGGACCGGAGGATAGCACGGTGACGCGGAAAATCGGAGAAGGAGGTCGGCGCGGCGCTGCTCTGGCGCGGTCGGG
>BCLG01001287.1:98341-121402 GCA_001602295.1 Zoysia matrella
AGCAGGCGCGCCGCGGCGGCGGCGGCGGCAGCGAGTACGCGACCAGGGGCAGCGGCGATGTGCAGGCGCGCTGCGTTGGGCAGTGGGCAGGGGTGTTTTTTTTTTTTTAACGGGGCCGACATTTCCCTATAGTTTTCAATGTGCAGCAGCAGGGCATTCTTTCTTTCCCGTCAATATTTTCCCTGTTACTTTTTGCTTAGGGTATTTCGTATGGAAACAATTTCTCTAGGGTTTTTAGCTTTTTCCCTGGGATACGGTTGATTCTAGTAGTGTTCCATTACCTTTATGGTTGGGCCAGTTCCTTGATCTTCCAAAGCATAATTTGCACCACGAATCGGGATCAACCTCTTGTGTAAATAGGTAGCAAGCCTAGACATTTTGAAATTCTCAGCCAATGTTCTTGAAACGGCCTGGTAATAACAGGTCAATTATTGAAATCTCATTTGAATAGTAATTTGATATTTGTTAGATCACAAAGCACTAATGATATGATAATAATTTTCCTCACCTGACGAATCCACCAGTTAACATAAGTGGAAATCCTAAATCCCCTTGAGGCATCAAACTTTTTGATTCCACGGAGCAGCCCAATCAGACCACCCGGCAAAATTCATGGAGATCGTAGAAATGTTAGGCTAAAAATATTTCAAAGATACGAATTTAGAATAAGCAGAAAAATTATTCAGATCAAGAGTCAAGATAGGTTATACACATGACGCTACTACCTGCATATGTTTGCCAACTGAACACTGAGGTTACCATATTTTTGGGTAATTGATAAAATCAAACGGAGTTTGCTCATCGTCAACATCTCCCTCGTGAGAAACAGCTCAGCATCCTGGCACAAAGCTCTTGGACAGATATCCTGAGAGATTGTGCCGACTGCTTATATGAAACAAAATTAAACAAAAGAATGGAAATAAAATTCATTAGGAAAATGTCTCCCTGCACTTCAGCATGTATATCTACACTTTTGACAAATTCTACCACACTCCATATCTAAAATGCAGAACAACATGCATTTCCTTTGCGAAGCATTTGTGAAAATTTTATTTCAGGCTCATTGCAGTGTGCTATAGTTATCAATTTGATAATGCTAACAACCTGAATTTGTGAGAGATATCATTCTTAATTTGCAAGTGTTGATGACATTGTAATTGAGGGGCATCTGAGTTATTTTGATCTTTGGTGCTGGAGAAATGTGCTGTCCTTGATCTTATTGGAGAGTTGGTTGGCCTGCTTGTACGTATGAAGCTCCTTGCTTCTGGCGTACCATAAGTAGATGTTGTTTCGGCTGTGTAGCAGCTCGGGGCTGATGCTAGCATGGACACGCCGGACCACACCACCACGCCGGATGCCTGATGGCTCTTATGCTGAACGTAGTCCCCCTTCCTTTTCAATTCTACCATAGTCCTCCACGAAGCCGAAGTCATCCTCGACACCGGGAGCTTCCACTGCTTCTCTGGGATAGAACGCTGCAACAGCACGATGCAGAGGTGGGGACGAGGCAGTGTCACAGACTCACAGCGGGCGGGCTGGATACCGGCGGCCGATGTGACGGCTGTGTGACCTTTGCTAGGCGGAGGCATGGGCAGCATCAACTGTTGCACCGCTACTGTGGCCTAGGCAGGGCGGCCGATGGTGGCGGGGTGGGGCGACCCAGACGGGGAGGGGCTGCCGCCATGGGATGACTGTGGCCATGACCAAGGCAGGGGTGGATCCGTGCCGGGTTGGGCGGGGTTGTAAGGGTGGGCGGCGGCCGAGCAGTTTGAGTTGGGGAGTAGTCGGGGGCCTCGAGGCTGCGTTGGGGCGGGGACCGTCGGCCGGCCTTTTGGGGGAAGCTCATGGGAGAACCGTGAACGTTTATAGCTAGATGAGCGGTGGAAAATGATCAGCCAATCAGAGTCGAGAGAATCTTTACAGATTTAAATAGTTAGAGAGTCTAAAATGTACCAAATATAATCTAGAAATATTCATAGATGCAAATTCAGCGTTAAAAATGCCACAGAGGGAAGCAAATAGTACATGAATTACTACATAGCCCCACAAGTCTTGAACAAAAAGTCCTATGACCACTGAAAACGGTTTCGTGCTGCATAATTTTTATAGATCACATCTAGTGCTAGAGATGACCATGTCCTTAGCACTACATAATTGTAACATTTCCAACAAATATCCTATTCCAATAAAAAGAGGAAATCACACTTTTACAATTAGATGGTTAGAATTAGATGGGCCACGTCCTCATTGTGGCTGCCAGGCAGTACACGGTGATGCTGTATTCTAGGAAAATGTATAGGAACATGCATGGCCTGTTCTCCTCATCCTTTGACCTTGTTTTCGAATATAGAAAGAAAGCAATCAAGGTGCTGGCCAAGGGTAGGAATAAAAAGCATGTGCTTTTCACCATGCTGTTGGCGTGGGGGTGCAATGCGATTATCCTATTGTCCATTTGGGCTTGCAGGCATCTGGGGGTGGTGTTTCAATGATGATTGCAGTGTGGCAATTATGCGCCTAACACCACATCCTTTCCATAATTAAACAACGAGCGGTGGTTGCACCATGTGTTGTAGCTACGCAAATGTAAAAGTCTTGATAATTTTTCATCCAATTTGTTAAAAGTAATTAGCTCTCCAATACCTCCAGTGACAAATACTGGGTGGGAATCGAACTAATCGATTAAAAGTGTCACCACAAGGATGAAGTAGATAATCTTGTATGGTAATAACAATATACTTAACGAGGGTGTGAAATATAGTGTACCATTGCTAATACTAACATTTTGGCAATGAATATCCTATATGCAGCGGTAATTATTTTAGGTGGAGTATAATAATTTTGTAGGAGTTCATTTCCAAACACCCCGAAATGAAAATAGAAAATCAAAATTATATCCAAGTTCTGATCTTCATCTTCGTGGTGCTAACACTACGTAGCTCCAGCACTCAATCCCAATCCTATATGAAGATTCAAATAAAAGGAGGTATAGGCACGCACTCGCGACTCATGATATCATGCAAGTTACTGGAAATAATGCCACTGCTAGAATTTAGCGAACATAGAAGCCTTGATAGTTCTTGGTCCACTTAGTAAAACGTAATTAACCATACCATATCTCCAGCTAAGAATACTCGATTGGAAGTGAATTGATAGATCAAAGGCATGGGCCATATAGATGAAGTAGCTCCTCTAGCTAGATAATGACAATATACTTAATGGGGTGCCACTGTCTCATGGATCCTTAAATGCAATGCAGCACTGCACATATCAGTCTACTAACACTATGGCCATGAGTATCCTCAGCAAAGTGGTAGTTTTATTAAGTGAAAAAAGTATATTGTTTAGTCACCAGTTATGCATATTTATTTTGGTAGGGAGGGGACCAATAGGTTTTACCATAAAATTAATTACTCAGAAGGAAAGCATAAATGGTGATGGAATCGAAATGCAATCATGGATTCATTCTACAGCTTTACCGAATGTGACTTAAATTTGGATTAAAAGAATGCAAACTTTTGTTGCCAACAATTTGTAACTGTAAAACAGTTGAAGTTTGGTCTATATATAGTATAATTGTTTATGTTGGTCTGGGTACTTTCGATATTTGATGGCAGGTACATACGATAATCTATGGCTGATATTTGAGTACTTTCGATAACAATAATATTTCTAATACTGATGATAATAATAAAATAATTATGATGATTATATATTATTGATAATTGTAATAAATTTTATCATAATAGTAAGAGTTTTCATTGAAATTAATATGATAACAATGATAGTACTAATACTACTAAAATGTTAAGTATGATAATCACAACCCCAATAATATTTAAATTATTATTATTAATATTATTATTACTACTAAAATTTATTATAAAATAAGTAGGTGGATTTGTCTACAAGGCATCGTAATTGTGCCACTAAATCTGTACCACACTGCCCGTCTTGATTTTCTCTAGAGGATATCAAAATGGTTTTTTTTTCATAGCACACTACGTTCAGTACTTAAAATTTTAGCAGCATAATGAGAGATTTAAGAGGAAAATGTGTGAATGCTCTTGAACGTGAGCATTTCTTCTTTCTTCTAATCCCCTGATATGTTCGCATCAATCTAAATCTTCATCCTGGCCTCCCCACAGCTAATCAACCATTCATATCTAACAAGATAAAACAGACATTAGATGATAAGAAATAGGATGGTGACCATACCAAATGATGCATGTCTTAAGTTAAAAGGGCACCCACAACTTTTCCTCCTCTTTTTATCCCATCTTGACTTCTAAAGATGTTTAAATAATTAGCACAATGTGATACAAACAAAAAAACATAATTTTGTGGTGTCTTCAGGACAAATTCAAGATGGATAGTGTGACCTAGATAAAGAGATCTATAGACAGTGTCCTACAGACAAATTTTCCAAATAAATAATATTGGTTATATTATTAATATGACAACACTAGTATAAACACCAATAATTTAATAATAGTACTGTTATTATAAATACTAATATAAAGATTATGAGTATAACAATATTTTATAGTCTTAATAATAATTATTACAAGGATGATAATATTATTAAGAATAATAATAATAACAACATTGGATGCAATAATGATGATGATAATTATAGTAATAGTTTATCATAAGACTAATGATAATAATAACATTAGCAATTATCATCCAATAATAATAGTACTAATATTAATACTAAGGATAATAACAATAATAGTAATAATAGTCTCTTTTACAATTTAGTCCTTATAAGTTTAGCAATTCACAAAACAATCCCTGCCATATTACTATTTTATATTTTAACCCATGTACTTTTAATAAGTCAATTAATAATTCTAATTTAATTCTGGAATGTACAGTAAAACTTCCAGAACATAACTTTAATTAAAGATTAGTCTCGGAAACCTTACAAACTCCATAACTTTTCAACCGTAACTACGATTTAAGCGATTTTTACGCCACAATGACCATAGCAACATAAACTATGCATTCATGACATCATCCTATTGTTTCTCTTCTTTTGTATGCATAGTTATGATTGAATTGTGTTTCTTTGTTTGTCGTTCTTGTGCGCTTAGATGATTGCTTTTGGGATCCACTTTGCGAGAACTTCAAGAATCAAAAACTCTAAAATTATTGAGCAGCAATACAATTATAAAAGCAAGTGTCCTTGACCATCTTGTGCCTATTTTAAAACATCTATTTTGTAGATTGCATGCTTGTGTCAAATTGATTATGCACCTATTGTAGGGTTTACCAGGTGTTTCTTTATTATGCTTTGTCACCCTAGTTTACCTTATTTTTTTGGGTGGATCACATGCTTAGGTTGTTGTTGTGAGGATGGGTGATATTATCTTGATTTATTATTATACTTGCTTCACGAGGATTAATGGGTTAATTAATAGAAACATAGAGATTAGTGATTTAGGTGATATGATTGGTGTAGGACTGTGTGCGGGGTTACTGGCACTGTCCCTTGGTATGTTGTGTTCTCAAATCTAAGGACCGGTTTGTGGAGTGATCACCCATGTGCACCTGTACAACCACGAGCCAAGAATGGGCGCGGCCTGGCGTAGTAAGTGGTGAGGATAGTTCTGTGCATGCCAACCAGTGTAGCGCAGAAAGCCGGGTAGGCCTGGATCCACCTAAAGAGAGATGTGTGGGGAAGGGAAGGGTACTCTCGGAAACCATTTGGCACAAGAAGAGCCTCTTAGGTTGTGGCTAGTTCTTGATGGTGAAAGCATAGTGGGCACGTATAAACTGGAGGAAGCTATGAAAAATCTTGAAGTTATCTCATAGCCTTCACACAAAAGGAAGTGTGTGAGTGCTTGGCAGCATAGGTGGAATGGAGATTCTTTAGTCCACCTGAAAACAGAGGATGAAATCATTTCTCGTGGGGAATGCGTACAACCTTTGCAGAGTTAAAACTGTCATGACAGTAATACTCATGGTCATGAGCATTGCATGGACTCTCACATGATTAGTAGAATTTGGTATGGATTGGTGATGTTAGTGGATCACAGTGGGAGACTGTGATTAGTTCTTATGTTGGTGCTACAGTAGGGTAGGCAGTAGGCACGTTGGTCTATAGGTGTTTGATGTCTATCACTCAGTAAATAGGTGCTTAGTAGAAAGTACGTCTCTATTGTGTGTTTTTACGCAAAAGAACCATATATTGCCTTTGCCTTGTTTGTTGTCACATATCATCTTTTTCCACACTTGCTGAGTACATCCCGTACTCAACCTTATCTTTATAAATGTTGCTGAGTAGAAGGAGAAGTCCGGGAAGGCATTGAAGACTCAGGAGCTGAAGTCTAAGCATGAGGTCTCTCCGGTCGACTATCTGTGGAAGTTGCGCTACGCTTAGTTTACTTTTCTGTTGCATTCGGTAATTTTTTTCTTTTATCGAGATATTGTTCTGTTTTACCATTAATGAAGTCGCTTTATGTGTGAAACTTGATTCTTGGGCACACATAAAGGTGAAATTGGTTTTAGCCTTAAAACTTGGTGACATAGGATGTACATCTCCGTGAGGTGATCTTAGCCGTTTGGTCGACCGATTCTCTGAATCGGTCTTTTAGTTCTTGTATTTGATCATGAAATGATCAAATGTACTCTTGAAACTCATCTTCTTGTCCTCGACCTTGTTTCGATTTACTTTCCATTTGCCCACCTCAGGGTTCTTCGACTCTATCATTTCGGGCTTTTGGGACTGCCCCCCAGATTCTGAGCATTTGATGGTGATTTTGATAGATTCTCGGCCATCGGGAGACTTCTCTAGCTCTACCCTTCTTGGAGTAACTTCATCGTTGGAGGTGGAAGGAAGAACTGCCTCCTTGACTTGAGAGATCGCACCTTGACACCTTGAAGCACGATAAAAACTCTTAAAAGCTATTGATCTTCTCGCGCCTTGCCCTTCTCCTCTATAGCCTTTTGACGTTCTATGAATGCTTTTCGAGACTCTTCTAGAATCTCTTCCAACGATGGCATCATTATGTTCTTTGGTGAGATCTCGAAGGACATGATGTGGAAAAGATAATTTGATTTGCATAACTGGAACCTATCGAGTCACAAAAAAGTGTGTTGACGCCGAAAAGATCCAGATCAGCACACTACAGCACGTCCGTGTGCGAAATGTCAATGTCACCCTAACCACAATCATAGCAGCACCTAAAAGATCAAACTTGGGAGGGACCCCATCAGAGTAAGATCTTTCAAGGGTTGATTCAAGCTCGGCAGGCCAGTCGGATCACATTCACACATCACCGGGACGAGAGAAGAACAGAGATGAGATTAGAGAGAGGTGATTAGGGTTTGATTTGTAAAAAAAGTAAGGTAATTTGATAATGACGATTGGGTACCTTAATCGGCCGTAGCCTCTTTATATAGAGGTGGGATGGTCTTATTCCGGAGAGTCATGGATCATATTAATTAGAAAATAAATTAGATCTGATATCCTAATAAAATTACCAAAACTCGACATTCCTAGGTACTCCGATCAATGACCGGAGACTCCGGCACCGAAGATTCTAATACCTTTTCGAACACTGAGTTCTGGACCAACTCCAGAAGGGGTGGTCCCAGACACTACAGCTCCATTCTGACACTCCAATCCAATTCCAAAATTTAAAGGAGATCGCCAGACACTCCGATACCGTACCGGACATTCTGGTGGCCCTAGACCGATTCTAGAAGGAGGTCACCGAACACTCCAGTACACTACCAGATATTCCGATGGCCCTGAACCAATTCCAGAAAGGGGGTCATCGGACCCTCCGGCCTCTTACCGAACACTCTGGTGGCCTTGGACCGATTCCAGAAGGGAGTCACTATACACTCTGTATAGTCTCGGATATTCTGGTGGCCATGGACCGATTCCAAAAAGGGTGTCACTGGACCCTCTGACCTCTTACCAGACAATCTGGTGGCCCTGGACCGATTCTAGAAGGGGAGTCACCGGACCGTCCGGTCTCTTACCGGACACTTCGGTGGATTAAAAACCTATTCCAGAAGAGGTGTCGCCGGAGATTCCGATAATGGGCCGGCCAGTCCGGTATTTGCAATTTTTAGTGTTAACAGTTTGTACTTGTATCACGGCCATGTTGGATTCTCAGTCATTGAAAGTTGAAGCAGAGTGGAGAATCTCATGTTATACACTTGTATTTGTTACTAACAGCGATGAATAAGAATTCCAATGTGAAGGGTGGTGAACACCATGTTATAAACTAAGGCCCCATTTGGAATGAAGGAATTTTTTCAATTCCTGTATTTTTTTTACTGTGAAATTGAACGGATTCCTATAAGATTCCTGTAAAATTTCTGTGAAGTTCCTACATTCCAAACAGGGCCTAAGGAGAGCTTAGCCTGAGCTTGAAACTTAAGGGGAAAATTAAAAAAAAACAGATGAGCTCAACCAGGTGATATAACAAGCTAAGAGACACTTATCAGCCTGGCGATGATCATCAGTCAATTTTGCTTGTCATGGATGGGGTGGCCTCATTTGGAGATATTCAATATAAGAAGCACAAAGTAGCATACTGGTAGTTGGCGATCCTTGAGGCCTATAACCACGCTTTGTAGGGATCTCCAGATTCCCATAAGTCTGTGATCCCATCCTGAATGAAGTAAAAACAGTATTATCCGTAAGCTCCCTGGTGAATACTACCTCCATTCCAAAATATATAAGCATTTCAAGTTTGAATAAGGTCAAACTCTTTTAACTTTTACTTAATAATATCTAACAAATTACATAATTTCTAATTAAAAATATATTTTTTATGAAATCTTATTTCATGACAAATCTAAAAATATATATAATTTTTATATGACAAAATATTATTAGTGGTCAAAGTAATAAAAGTTTGACTTTGACTAAAATTAAAAATGCTTATATTTTAGAATGGAGGGAGTAACAAATAGCACAAGTGAACATATATCTCAGTGAAAACTTTTGTTTAGCAAGTTAGGTTGGTTGATTATTAAGAATGAGTGTCAGGTTTGAAACTTTGAATTGATAGGAAGGCCATTCAAAGCCTGGAATTCAGAGCAGTAGAGTGTATCATAGGCTAATATATGCAAAGCACTGTGCGGCGTTGCCATGTTTATTTTCCTATTGTACATGTATAGTGTCCATTTGTTTTGATTATATTATATCAAATAGTAAAAGATATCTATAGTGAGCATATGATCACAATGTAAGTTAAAAGTCAATAATTCTATTTTGAATTTAGAGGAAATATACATTAACAAACTCTCTAAGTTTGAATGAATAAACATCTGAATACTAAACAATCAAATAGAAACAGAAATTTTTTATCCAGGTTTTACTAACTCAGTTAAAAATGCACAAAAAACAGAAACCTGAAATAGTAAATTTATATTGTTATCATTTACACTTTTAGGAGATTTGGATTCATCAGATGCAGAGTGGTCACAACCTGCAGTTAGAATAATTGACAACAGAAATCCCCTATTCAGATATTCATCTTCCAATCGAAAACAGGGCAAATGAAGCCACATATAAGAGGTCAAAACAATCACAGGAGAAAGGGCGCCCAATATAGCAGAACTTCAGCTAATACAACTTGAACAAATGTTCACGAAAAAAAAAAATTGATGCAAGTTGCACGTACCTACTCAATCCTATAAAATGGTGCAAGGTGACTGTCAAAATAAGTTTTCTCATCGGCAGCTCGACTTCTAGAACTAAATCTTACTACTGAAACATAAATGTCTTCCTAATTTCGTGCTCAAATGTACAAGCAACTTTTCCTAGCTGCAAAATTTCCAAAAGATTAGAAAGCATCAGTAAAAGATTCACAAAACATTGGCTGAGGAACTACTGGATCTGGATGCTTTATTTCATAGCTACCAAATTTATGGAGCAACCTATTTACTATTTGGCTCAATAATATTATTAATATCGGTTTTCCTAGTGAAGAATCATAGTGAAGAATCATAAAATAGCCTTGTCAACGCATATGCAGCATACTGCCATACTCATCATGTCGATATCTGCAGAAAGCTCCACAGTTCGCTCTTCTTCTACAGCATGGGTGAAAAAAAAAGTATTCACACCGGCATCCATCAGATGGAAAAAAAAACTGATGAGGATCCCAACCCGACACCTGAATTGTTATCATTACCCGCCGGCGCCTCCCGGCTGCTCTGCCCCATCTCCGATTGGGAGTTTTTTTTTTATTTAAACTTTTTAATCTAATATTTAAAAAAAACACGTGCAGAACTAAATTTTAAGGATCTAAACTATTTTTGTCACCCCAAACTAATTGGCGTGATTAATGTTAAAATCATGTCATTCTGACTGGCGTGACAAATTACACATAAGCGGCGACATCCACATTGAATTTAAGTCATGCCATTCAAAATGACAAATCACCTGTTTCTATCAATAATGCTTTATTTATAAATGCTATAGAATGGTAACAGATTGGAATTCCACCTGTGCAGATGCCTTTAACTTTGCCTGAAGAAACCATTTTTATAGTAGTGACATGTGCGTCGTGGCCAAAAAATATCCGTGTTCTTGTGGTTGTTTATCAATCCTCGGTTCCAACAAGTCCTACTTTGCTTGTGGAGCAAAGGGATGTTAACTTAAACACAGTTATATATTCATTGGGAGAGGAAGAATAATGAAGTTTTTTTAGAATATCTCTGAGCAACTGCTTATTGGCCGCTTTGCGCCCTTGGCTTGTTTTGAGTTTGTCGTCAAGTTTGAGACCATTGCACGCCTACAATGGTTGCCGATCCCAAGATTTAAGGGGCTCAGTGTGACTTTAAAGGTCAGGGCTCCTATATATTTTTTTCACCGATAACCTGCATTCTCGATGATCAACATCATTAAATTTCTATCATGTACTGATATTGCGTGCAAGGTAGTGAGAAAGATAGCTTTCGATGTTTTCATGTGTTCTTGACTGCCGTAGTCCTGCCCTAGACTCCCAGCAGTTTTAGAGATTTGTTGCTTGTATACCAGATCTAGGGAAGAAATCAGATGCACCGTACAGAGTGGACGTGAAGCATGGACATGTTTGCTGGAATTAGAATGATCCACTATTGTCACTAAGATCATAGTCGAATGAGACTTTTTAAATTGTATATATATACATATGTCATGGCGAGGGGCCCTCAAATTCAGGGACCCTGGATAGCTGCCCGGCCTTCCCTACCCTCCAGGCCGGCCTGTCTTGTTGCGTTCCATGTCATGCATCCATCTACAACAACCATATGAACACCGCTGGAGTGCTAAAAATTTATTTTACATTCATACACGCGTCCAATGCTACTTTGCAAGCCCAACATTTCAAAAACCATTTTTCTTTTAAATAAAGAAATACTACAAACCATACTTCAGTTGCCAAACATGTCACATTTTTTTTCAAAACTATAACAAAAACTCCAGTTTCTTAATACTATGGTACTAACTAGGTGTAGGTTTTTAAACCGTGGTTTTTCAATACTGTAGTTTTTGGAAACCACAACATACAAACACGGTCTATGTAACGACCGGGTTTTCCAACCTCTCAATAAGACCCGATCTCACGTGCTTTCGTCAATCTCAGGAGGTTGACAAGCATGTTTATCACAAGTAACAAATCAAGAAACCATAAAAGAATGAGTAAACAAGGATAAGATAAATTAAATCAACATATCATCCATAGAACTTGCTGAACTTCTCAAAGCGGGACAAGACTACCGAGAATCCAAGAGCTGAAACAGCAGCGGAATAACGGGCTGGAGCAAGCACAAGACAAACCTCTTCCTCCACAGGCAACTCGAGTGCTCGAACGAACTTCAAATCACTGCTGAAAAGCAGACAAGAACGATCTTCTATCTGACCTCTGAAAAAGAAGGGCGTGAAAAGCCGTAAGTACGTGAATACTCAGCAAACCGCGCGCTACCTAGCAACAATGTATACATGCAAAGAATAGTTTTAAGGGTGAAAGCTGGCTCAAGTGCTAAATGCAAGTTTAAAACATTTTATTTTTAAGATGCAAAAAGTTTTATTTTTAAAACAGTACAATTTTATAATCTTGCCCCGCAGGGATCTCCGTTATCCTGAACGGGGGTTCATTTTAAATGCTGGTGTAATCTCCACACTCGGCCACAGCTCAAAGGCCGAAGTCCAAAACATTTAAAACAGAAGGTAGAGGGAAGAAAACAACACTAATCATCGTGGAAGCTCTCAGGCGGTGTCCCTACAAAGGATGTGGCAATGCGCATTGACTTTAACTCTGCATAGTGTATGCACCTAGACCCACGAGATGTGGCACCATACAAGGAACTGAGGCCTCAGCCCAGGTATGACCATCACACAAGACCATTCCACAAGCTTTAACTGGCGTTGCCCATCCCAAAATAGGGATCCTAGTCGCCTATGCTGCCGGGTCTTAGAGCTGTGAAGAGCATACCACTAATCAGGTGGGGTATCTCGATCTTATGTGGAGAGTCGTAACTCTACACTACACTAACACATCACTGCCAACCCACGGGTAAACAACCAGTCTCAGCAAGCTTTAAGATCAAACCTTTGCCCATACAGGGTAACATGGTGTGCATGGTAAAGCACTGAAAACATGTGACACGACGGCCCGGTCCTCATATGCCGGAGCAGGCACTTTTCATCCTCAACACTAACAACCAACAAACCTCTCAGGAGATCCAAGCCTAGAACCTCTCATGTACCCGCAACAGGTACGCTCACAGGGACTTCCCAAGAGTCTCCTAGCATCTCATAATCCTGCCTGCCCCAGCTAAATAGTTTGTATAAAGTTATTTGCAAAACTCACACATTTGAATCACAGTTCGAAAGCATTTAACACAAATTCCATTTTTATAGTGTTAAGGTGTGAAGTATTGTGAATAGATGCACCTAAGCATGTCTAAGCATAAAAGTAAAACAATAAGTACTAAAGCAGTCCTAAGACTTATAATATGCCGAACGATAAATAGGCACGGCTTGCCTTGTGAGTCGAGATCCCATTCGAGATCTAGGTCCTTGTACAGAACGGTCTTCAAGAACTCAGCAACAACTCCAGCTGAACAAACAGCACGAAAAACAGGTGAGAGACTGAAAAGGACGATAAAACAACTACTAGAAGGGACTCTACGAACGGATACACGGATCAGACAATAATTGACTCCAGGACACGGCCTCCCGATCATGTCCCGGGGAAAGACACAGACTGAGTTGAACGCATGAGATTCGGGGTCCGAACACGGTAGGCGGCACGTGTCCAAGGCTCTAGTCATACGTTGGCTCGGATAGGAAAGAGCTGAGGCCCAGACATAGTCACAGCCTCGTGACCACAAACTGGGTCACAGCTGAACTGTGGACGCGTGTCCAAGGGCTTGGATGGTCACCGGCTACACGACTAAAGGACGAATTGAGGCTTGGACACAGTCGATTCAGCGTGTCTTTACCCTAAAAATGAACTGGACACTGGATGAGCTACGGATCAGCCTAACCAACAAAAAAGAAAACAAAAGGACAGAAGTGCTCACCAAAACTTGAGCCAAGGTTGAAGCAAGACCGCAAGGATGATGACCGAAGGCGAAAACGGTGCCGGAACTCGACATGACCGAACAACCCCAAACTTGGGTTCGGTCACAGCCGACTCCGCTGACCTTTGCCTAGAGCTGGAACGATCCCTGCACACAACGGTAAACTTAAACTTCAATACCAACTCGTAGCCACGAGTTGCGAACTTTGCTAAGCGACAAAAAAGATGCAAGGACAAGGGAACAGAGCTCACTATGGCTTGGTTCAACAAAGAGCCGGCGACATCAATGGCATGGGAAACTCTCTGACGAAACAATCAGTGAGCTAACTCAAGGAACGACGACATGGACGGTTGAACCTACACTCGAAGTGGTGGCTCAATGCGAAACCGACCAAGAAAGAAGATGGAGAAGTCAGAACTCACAGATTGAAACGAAGCAATAAGAAACTAAACAAAGAGACAGAGATGCTCACCGAGACTTGAGCAAGAGCCGAAGGGAAGCTGTGGGAATACAGGCCAAGGAGAAGACAGCGTAGCTCAGATCCTGGGCGCCCGAACACGAATAGCGGTGATCCACCAATCTGAAAACAAATGCCAACATGGCTTTATTCCCAAGACAGCAGACCAATAGGACACGAAAATGAAGACAAGAAACACGGTCTCACCAAAGAAACGGCAGCGGTGTGACAACGACGACGGTGGCAGCTCCTCCTCGACGATTCACCACTTGCCTCCGACAACAGCCCTCGGATGTGCGACAGCCTGGCAACCGAGACGTGTTCTCGCTCCGGCAATTCAGTCCTCCTGGCACAGATAGAGTTCAAGCTCAACCACAGAAACGATAACCAAGGAAACGATAGGAACAAAGGAAGCTCACCGGAGACAGCCGAGCACACGGAGAGAACTAGCACCGCTGTGGACTCCAACACCCCGCAAGGTGTTCTAGCTACAGCCTGAGTGCTCATTCCCGCTTCAACCTTGTGCTCACCGGGCAGCGAAGAATAATCACGAACCACCGAACTGGAAAAACAAAAAATGGCGACGACTGCAGCAGAACTCCTCCGGTCTTCCTTCACCTGAACTGAACTAGACGATATCAGCAACACGAGAGAAGACGCGCAGAAAGGCAGAGAGCTCACCGAGGACCTGAAAAGGCAAACTGGTCAGTTTGATGGAGATGGCGCGGCAAGGCAGATCAGAGACAGCGCAGACGAGACGGAGCAGCTGCGAACGACGCGGGGACAAACATAGCCGCCCAGGACAGAGCCGTACGGTCGTGGAACGACGACGCGAACAGCGACAGGGTCGAGCAGCAGGACGATGCACGGACCGACAGGGGCGGCGCGGCACGGACGAGGTCGACGTGAAGCTTCTGGACGGATCGAACCTGAAAGCGATGACGGAGACCCGGTGCTGCGGTAAACCCACCAGCAAGGATCCGCGATGATTGCAGACACTGAGCAAGCATAACAATCCAAAGCCAACCACGCACAGATTACACTACCAACGCCGGCAACGAAAAACAGAGGCAGAGGTCTCACCAGCACTGCAAGGCGTCGACAAGCAGGAGATGGCAGCAACTAGAAGGGCCCACCACAACGCACAACTGACCAAGGCAGGAACGTTAGATCTAGAATCCAGCACCTCGAGGAGATCGACACAACACAAATTACTTGCACTACAGCAACTCCCCGTTGCACGCGTGAGGATTCGAAGACACACGATCGAGACAAAACAGAACTCAGACGGGGGCAGTCGACGCGGGCAGGTCGAAGGACGACGGGGCGTGAGGACGAGCGGAGACGCGACAACGAGGACGGGCTGCCAACACATGAAGCCAGTCGAGGACGAGGTCGAGGTCGAAGAGGGCTCGAAGAAGAGGGTGCACGGCGGCTCGACGAGGTCGAAGGTGGCCGAGACCAGGCACGACACGGCGAGATCGACGAAGACGGCACTGCGCGGACGAAGAGGAGGTCGGGCGCGGCTCCTGCAGGAACGACGGGGCGCAGCACGGGGCAGCGCGCGACGCAGGACGGGTGAGGTCGAGGAGCGGCGTGGTCGGAGAAGGCTCGCGTAAGGGACGACGCACGCCGAGGACGACAGCGACGGGTGGCGCGGCACAGGGCGCGACGGCCTGGAGCTCGACGAGGACGGGCACGGGGACGACGAATCGGAGATGGCGCGACATCGAGGAAAGGCGGCGCCAGGGCTTGATGAGGATGGCGACGCTGGACAGAGATCGACGGACGACGATCGACGCAGGGACGCACGAGAGCAGGGGCAGCGCGGGCTGGGGCTCGACAGAGCCTGTAGGACGCAGCGGCAGCGAGGTGCAGAGGGCGACGTGGCTGCTGCTGGGGCGCGCAGCAAAGCTGGCGGCGCAGAGGGCAAGCAGGAGGGCGTGCGCGGCGGCTAGGGTTTAGGGAGGCGCACCTAGGGGCCGGGGTGGCTGGCGGCTAGGGTTGGGTGGAGTATTTAGGTGCTGCCGTGGTAGGTAGGGAAGAAGGAGGACCGTCGGATGGAAAGAGATCAATGGACAGGATCGAGCGAGGTGCTGGCAAGCAGGCTGGGCCGCGAAAGAGGAGGGAATCCGGCCCCAACTTGAAACTACGGGCTGTTACAGCCTAATTAAGCTGTAGAGATGGTGTTGAATTTCTCATGAAATTCTTGGTAAGTTCAAATAACTGAAATGCGGAAAATGAAAAACAGTACTTCACCTTATAATGAGTAAAGCTTATAGTTATAATACAATACAAGCACTGTATGGCATGTAGTGCAGGAATATGTAGAGGTATCAAGTACTGTGTAAGTGTATATAGTATACAGCTCAATAAAATACCGGTATCCTCGAGCCAACAAGCCCTTACAGAACGTATGGCATGCAGTGCAGGAGTGCGCGCTCCTCGCTCATGCGCACGGTCAGCAGGACGGCGCCGGCGCTACCATCCCCTTCGTCCTCCGGAGCACGCGGGCTGATGGCCTCCGCCTTGCAGGATCTGCGTGGCGGGCTCTCTGCCTGTGACTCACGCCGGGGCATGGTCATCCGGCTCGGCGGGACGCAGCCGGTGGCCACTGCAGGCTTGGTGGCAGCAGCGGTGACATGGAAATCGCCGGCGAGCTCTTGAGCCGGATCAGCCGCAGCGTGGCTCCGGGCCTCCATGCAAGCAGCTGATCGAGGGCAATTGGTGCGCTACGCGAGCTTGATCGATCGAAGAAGGTAAACGCGGCAAGAGCAAGATTGTGAGCTGCTTGCTGAAGACTGCACTGGGCAACAAAGGTGTATATATATAGGTAGCGTATTTGTCATCCTTTTGATACGAGCAGAAGGTTAAGCCTGCTTGCCTGTTAGCTAATTAGCTCCCCATTGTCAGGCTAGTGGTTAATTGCATGCCTCGAGAAGAAGTGACACATGAGCGTTATGGCGCGTTTCACGCTTCCGCGCGAAGGGAGGCTCGTTTCACGCCTCAAATACCCATGGCAAGTGTCCGTATAACTTTTTATAGTCTTTTCACCTCATGCTGTTTAGAGTAACAATGAACCTTCTGGTTTTTTGAGCTACCGAACGTCTAACATATACTTTCTCCGGATTGAAAATATTGACATTGTTAATTTTTAATATCAATTTCAATTATTCATCTTAATAAAAAAATTATTTAAATGTGTAAAATTATTAGTTGTGTTTCAAGTATCACTAATGTTAAAGAAAAATATAATAATAATATATTATATTTATTATATTTTTATGAGACGAATGGTCAAAGTTGATATTAAAACTCAACCTGTTAATAGTTTAAAATCAGAGAGAGTAGAAGAGAATTCTTTCCTTGGCACTAAAATAGTCTGTGCTTCCTTTCTTGTCCCCCCTTTTAGTCAAGAAACTTTCATGTAAGAATTGAAATTCAGATTTAGTTACTTTCTTACCCTTCTGTTAGTTTAGGGCACTAACAGCGTTAAGTGAGGAGTGAAATGATTACTTACCACTCACCTAAAATGAAGCAACATAATTTTCATTTGCATTTATGTTAATCTAACTGTATACTATTAATCATGTGGCGGTCAATAATTAATAAACTATGTTTGAGAGATTTAAATTAACACAAACAAAAATGAAAATATATTAGTTCATTTTAGCTGAGGAGTAAACTAGTCATTTCACCTCTCACCTATTAACTTTTAGTTCTCAGAGGGAAATCCAAAACCAATAGAAATTAAGAAGGAAGCAAAGGCTATTTTAAAGCCATTTCATATAGAACAAATAAAATGTTGCTTTCATGCTAATAAGCAATTTTGTTGGTTGCGATCAACACTTGGCTACAATGTATGCATACCCCACTTGCCACGGACCCACGGTGGACATGGTAACATCATCGCCACGTACGTATTCAACACACAGGGCCAACGTATAGTTGGTAGATAGATGTGTGATTGGCACAGTTTATTTTACAGCTTCTTTACTTAAATAAATAAAAACTCATTTAACAGCTTATTAATTCACCAACTTCTCAAAATAAAAAAGTAAAGTAATTATTTTTACAATGGGCTTCTCACCAACGTTCGAATAAACTGCTTTTTAACAAGTACTAGTCAGAAGAGATGGTCTAGTTCCAATTATCTATTAAGATTAATAGCAGGAAACTGATAACATTATCATGCTCTGCAACCTTGCTATCTACTCCCTCCGGTTTTAAATATTGACACTACTAATTTCTAACATCAACTTTTGATTTTAGTCTTATTAAAAAGTGTATAGAATTATTACGTGTATATCAAATACCATTAATAATAAAGAAATTATAATATAATAAAGTATATTTATCATACTTTTTTGATAAGACGAATGTTTAAAGTTGATGTTAGAAATCAACAGCGTCAATATTTTAAAATCGGAGGGAGTATTAAGTCTAAAAGTATGTTTACATATGCACTCCACTTATGAGTACGTGAAGAACGGCTAACGGCCGAAATTCATTTCCAGGATGCTTCCAGGAACGCCAGCCCTTGTGTAAGTTGTGCAGGAAAGCCCGTCACCCTGGCCCATATCTACGAATGTCTCTGTAACAGGCATACAAATTCACTAGACTTTCATACTCCCTCCGTTTTTAAATTGACGTGGTTGTTAACTTTAAATCTCAACTTTAACTATTTATCTTATTCAAAAATTATGATAAATTTCATATATTTTGTTATAATTTGCTTTACCATCAAATGTATATGAAACACAATTCAAAATTTTACACGTTTGAACTAATTTTTAAATAAAATAAATAGTCAAAGTTGAAATTTAAAGTCAACGACGATATTATTTTAAGAACGGATGGAGTATAAGATTTTCGTCCGAATGCAATTGGAACAAATTTCCATGGACAGTCCACAAACCAGTCCCCCAATCCGAAGCATCAGTGTTGTGGCATTCTTGAAGGCAGAGCAGCAGCAATAACACAAAAAATGGAGATGAAGTAGAAGAGAGAGAAAATTTAAATCTAAGAGCTCCTTTAGAACACAAGATTTTCATAGGAATGCAAGATTTTCACAGAAATTATATAAAATTTTACAGTAATCAGTTCAATTTCACAAGAAATTAAAAGTAGAAAACAGAAAAGTTTTCCTCCAAACCAAAGGAGGCCTAAATCCTACTAGTACTCCCTCCGGTTTTAAAATATGGACACTATTAACTTCTAACATCAACTTTAAATATTTGTCTTATTAAAAAAATTATCTAAATGTGTAAAATTTTATTATTATTTGATTTATCATTAGTGAAATTTAAATCACAACTAATAATTTTACACATTGAGACAAATTTTTTAATAAAATAAATAGTCAAAGTTGATGTTAAAAGTCAATGATGTCAATAATTTAAAACCGGAGGGAGTATATTGCTATATTCATGCACAGGGGAATGCAGCTCTTCAGTCCTAGTACATTTCTTGTGGAGCAGAGGGATGTTAAATTAAACAGTTAGTAGTATATATATCAGGAGAGGATGAATAAAGCTTTTTTTAAAAAAATCTTTAAGCAGCTGCTTGTTCGCGGCTTCGCGCCCTAATTGGTTTGCCCAGTTCGTCTTTGAGACCATTGCTCGCCTACAATGGTGGTTGTGTTTCCATGTCTTCCATCTACAACAACCACATGAACCACTACGGTTTGGAGGATCAGTATGTTATCCCCTATCAAATCTTTCGTTCCATACTTTCTATTATGATCTATACTATAGTTGGATAGTTATCATAGTTTGGAGCAATATAAGAGACTTTGCTGCGCCAACTGGCTTGATAGACTTATTCAAGGTTATTATTTTTTGTAGTTAATTATTATGTTCATAATTTATTTATAATTTTTTTAAATGAAACGAATTTTCAAACATGATATTAAAAGTAAAAAATAGGAGTAACACTTAAAATGAGAAAGAGTATATCAAAACATAATACACAGTCAAAGCACACGTCAAAGCTTTTTTTTTTTTTTTGAGCCTGCACACGTCAAAGCTTAGCTAGCCGTGCGTGTGCCATGTGGTAGTACAAGCAGACACTGTGACACACGTGTGGCGTTGGGGGTCTCACGCACTGCCACACGCAGACACAAAGTCCTCGTGGCCGTGCATGTTGGCAGAGAGAGCAGTTCTTGGATCCGGTGATGGGCGCTGCACGTTCCTGACAAAACTGTTGATCATCTACAGAAGAGGCAGCAACAATAGCCATGCAGAAGGAAAAAACAATAACATGGGCATCAGTTCTGTACTTGCGTTCTATCAAGAGTAATTAAATACCTTTTACATTTTAAAATAAGTGTCGTTTTAGATTTTTAAACTTCTTTTTTTTCACCATTCATTTTATTAAAAAAAGTTTTAAAATTTTATTTATTTTAATGTGAACCGATTTATTATTAGAAGTACTTTAAACTTAACTTGTTTATTTTATATTTTCGTAAATTTTTTGAATAAAATAAATGGTCAAACGTCGATTTTAAAAAGTTAAAAACTTCACTTATTTTGAGACGGAGGGAGTAGGAGTAATATGAGTCACCAAAGTTAGATTCTACTATTCATTTGTAGACAAGATTAGATGCTAATCTTACTGTTAATGTTTTTTCTGAAAGGGAAAACAAAGGATGAAATATGTATCCCTTCCCTTTGTTTCATGAACTTGAAAACAATAATGCAAGCGTTTCAAACTTTCAATCAGCACCACAAAATGGATTTAATCTTGTCTTCAACGAAAAACTGTACTCCTATAACATGATCGACTGGATCGATTGATAAGAATTCAAAGACTGGGGGTTCAGTGATCAGCATACTTCAACCAAATTTCAGGAGCTGATCAGAGCGAAGAGCAGGGAAAAAAATTCAAACCAGGAAGAGGGTGGCCTGGCATGGTGGATGAGAGCCGCTCTGGCTAGCCAAGAAGACCGGCCCATGCAGCCACACTGCACCATCCATAGATCACCAAATTAAGAATTTCTCCAGAAATCCTTTCCATCACCCCCATGGCTGCTGGGGTTGCTGCTGCAAAAAGGCATGCACAGGCAAGTCATTCTTGGCTACCAAAAAGAAGGCTCTCCATCTCCATGTAAGGCCACCCTCTTCTTCTTCTTCTTCACCTGGTCCCTCTACTCTTCAGCTCAGCCATGGATGATGGATCTCTGTTGAATTTGGCCTGGTGTGCGGCAGGACTGCCAGCTTACACCAGGTATTTATAATGTGGACAAGGGCAGGGGTCAGGGGATGCTTGCCACATTGCGGCGGAATGGCATCTGTCATCTGCCGCATCTTTCAAACGCCAACAAAGTTGTGGCGTTATTCGCGGCGGGTTGAAAATCGCTGGAGGTGCCAGAGAATTTGACCCTCATTCTCGTAGTGAGAATCTCAACTTGGATATAGTTCCTCTGTACGCGTTACATAAATAAACCTTCAGATGCACACAATGAACAGCAAAAGATCATATTTTTTTTCGAAAAATGAGCAGGAGCACTGCTCTTTCATTTAAGAGAGAGAGAGAGTTACACAATTCAAGCTAAGATTTAAATTGTATTAGTACATGATAGACAAGGAATCACCATTATTTATCGCACCGTCGGTTCTGCATGCTACCCACCATAAGCAAGTTCCCTCATTCCGATCTCTTCCTTGATCATGTGGAATACTTGTTCCGGCTGTCCTGCTTTGTGTTGAAAAAATCCTCCGATTACACTCCTTCCAAATATTCCATACTGTGTACATTATGACAGCAGCCCTGTTTCTCTTCTCCTTTGCTGGCTGATCATTCATAAAATCATTCCACCAATCTTTGAATACCTTTTAAGATCATTAAAAGATTAGCTTTTGATGCCCAACAAATTTCATGAGTGATTTTCAACTATATTGGCTCATGGTAGACTTACTTTGATCAGTTGTACAAGTCCATGGTTTGGTACACGAAAACCAGTAGCTACGACTTGATTCGCCCATGTATTTGCTGCACTTTATGACAACTTTATTCCATTCGAAAGGCCAAATTCCAATAACCTAAAAAGCTGGATTTATCTTTAGATAAAAAGAAACCAGTTGACTTGCCCCAAAATCTTTCTGAGATCTCGTTCTCAGGCAGCTGGCATCTGAACGGATCGAGATGCTCAATGCCAAGATGGGTCAAAGCATCTGGAAAAGTAACATTTCGAATGTGGCAAATTTCGGCAAATGTCAATAGGAATCCAACTAGTCTAGGGCAGGCGACGAATTCTGATTCTCTTTGGAACGGGATGCACTGGGAGGAGCAGCGCCATATGATACGAGAGACGTGGAGCATCTCTAAGATGGATGCACTTGTCTATGGGTGAAACGAATACTATGCTAAGTAACAAATGTTCATTATAGCAATCGCCATACGTAAGCACACCGTAGACTCCATGTTAGACAAAAATAAGAAGCGAGTTTTGACATAAACAAGTCATTAAAACATAAAGCACGAGATTTAATATAAACATATCACATGGTTCAATAGAAAAGATTAGATTCCATCCATACCGTTCGTTACATAGGCTCATAAGTTCATAATCTGAACGTACGCAAAAAAGGTAATGCACCGCAGTTGTTTATTTTACAGGTGGGCATTTCTACGCCCCAAATATCATGCTTGCCTACAGAAGACCTCTTCAAGCTTTTACTGTCTACCCTGCGCAAGGAATATACGTCAATGGTCAGCGATAGATTCAGCAAATGTACAATTAACCAGATCTAAAAGTACAACTTCATAGACATCTCTCCAGGGAAGCAGTTTAAACGACTTTATTTTCCTTAAAACTTCTATTTTAAGGAATCACATTTTTGTTAAAATTGGATGTGATAAACTCTTGGACTTCTGTTATATAGCATTCTACAATAACAATTTTCAACATTCAGAAAGAATGTGCACACCGAAAATATTTGATAATAAACAGAAAAACTGTAGCCCAGCACCTGACCTATCAAAAGCCTGCTAAGAATTTAAGCTTTTATTGGCAACATAATACTCCCTCCATTTCTTTTTTGTCAGTGGCTTTAGCTCAGGGC
>BCLG01001288.1:7702-19121 GCA_001602295.1 Zoysia matrella
TTTGCGGCTTCTATTTTTCTTTTCTTTTTCTTTCTTTTTTTTTCGCGGTTCTTTCGCGGAGCCCTAGGCATCCGCCACAATGTAGCCCGTGGCTACAATTTTTCTTTCGGATCTTTGCTCGCGGGTAGAGTTCCGGCGAGTTTTTTTCCATACTCGTCGGGATTCACTCCTAGATCTGGCTCTGATGCCAATGTTGTTATCTTTTCTCTGAGTCTAGGAGTGTAGATCCGAGAGTATCTGTGTCGGTAATAGATCTGTGGTTCGGAGGTGGTCAATACCTTCGGATCCGGTCGCCGGAGTCGCGGAAGACGATCCGGCCATCTGCCCTTCGTCGGTGCGATCCTCTGCGCTTGGGCAGCGTCGGTCGGTGGAGAGGGCAGTGGCGTTGGAGTCACGGCGACGTCGTCGATCTCTCGGTGGCGGCGGTCGTCGTGGCGGTGGTGCTTTCCGTCGGCACAGCGCCCCCTCACAGATCGGGTTTAGGGATGTCGGTGGGGTGCGGCGGTACGGAACAACTTAGGTCATGAGTTTCGACCGGCCCTCCACCTCTATTTATTGTGGCGCTGGCGACAGGGGCCCACCAGCCATAATGGGCTGGACGCCTCCGATCAGGATGCGATTAGGTCAAGGGTCCATTAAAACCGTTGGGCCAAAACAGGTGGAGATCAATTTCTAACAGGCTGCACTGCACTCTGCACGAACGGAAAGCGAATTGCAGACGCCAATCAGGATTCAGGAGCCACGACCCCGCCCTGCATCCTCGGAGCATGCAGGCCGGCGTGGACTGTGTGCAGATACTTTGCGTCTTTTTCTTGTAGATATGAATGAAGAAGATTCTGCTCACTCCGGTTTTAAAATATTTGACATATTTAAAACAAAATTGTTTTGACTATTTATCTTATCAAATAAAATTGTTCAAATGCGTAAAATTTTGGTATTATTTGATTTATCATTAATAAAATTTTAATTATGACTAATAATTTTACATATTTAAATAATTTTTTTAATAAGATAAATGATTAAAATTAATGTTGAAAGTCAATAGTGTTAATAATTTAAAACCGGAGAGAGTATTATTTTTTCGCAATAAATAAAAGTAGGTTGTGTTTTACTTGAGCTGCAGAGTGACAGGAGCTTGAAGAAGAGAACATTGGAACGTAGAATTTTCATGAAAAATATATTTTACAAAAATGAGTTCAATTATACAGAAAAAATAGGATTCGAAAGAATCAAAGGAAAGGATTTGAGTGTGACACATTTTACTTGACAAGGTTTTCATCTTTTAGCCTGATCACTCGTGTGCATTCTGTTTTAGATGTTTATACTGCTTTGAGCAAAACCGCACTCATCGTAGGGTTAAAGATTTTCAGGTCAATCGTTTCAAATGGAGCTCTCTCAGAGAAAGATGAAGTTTCGTCAGGAAATTATCGAGATAAATACGCTTTCAGTACGCTCTGAACTTCATACCTGGTCCCACTTACCATACACCCATCGCACAATGGACACAGCCACGTCACGTGCAGGCCTCAGAGTAATTCTGAAAAATAATGGAAAAATAATCCCCCGGCGATCTGAGGCTTCTGAGTAGGAACTCCGCAGCCGTCGTCTTCCGACGCCACCGCTACCCCCCACAACTAGTCCAAACAGCTCCCCCACCCCCACCCCACCCTCTTCCCCAGAGCTCACGAGGCGGAGATCCCTAGGAGTCCGGCCGAGATGGTGACGGCGCTGGCCCTCGCGTTGGCGGCGGCGGTGCTCGCCGTAGCGTCGCTCCCCGCGGGAGCGGTGTGGCTGGACGTGCCGCAGTCGGGGACCAAGTGCGTGTCGGAGGAGATCCAGTCCAACGTGGTGGTGATCGCCGACTACGCCATCATGTTCGAGTCCCACCCCCACTCGCACCCCACCATCGCCGTCAAGGTTAGCTAATCTACCTCCCTTCTCGGTTGTATTCATTACCCCTTACTGGTTCCATGTTCTGATGTTGTTCCGATTAGTCTGCAACGGTTGAGTTAAACTCCATCTCAGATTTGTGCGTAGACGGGGCTGAGCTATGCAATAGTTTTGGTTTGCTGGAAGTTTAGTGCTGCATACGCAAATTTACAGAGACCTGTGCATTTACAGTAATAATGTTAATTCTCCATATAACATGGTATCTCGTCTCGTTTTGGGTTGTGCAACATGATGACATACAATTTAAATAGAGTTTACAGAGTAGCTGTCTTTTGATCTGCTGCATCAGTTAGATCTATCTGACTCGCCTTGATGAAGCTTTCTCAGTGATGAATCTCAGTCCATGCCGGTTCCTTGCCCTACGCTTCAATACACTGAATAGAAATAAAGTATTGTACTGAATAAAATTGTGAAATACAGACCAATAGATGAGAACGATATATGATTGTATGAGCATGAATGGGCCACTGAGAGCTCAATGCATCAACCTTTTCTTTCTCAAGTCATATGATTTCATCGTTTGTCCAGTTTATTAAACCCTTTTTAACTTCTTTGGATATAATGCTAATTACTTGATCTGATCTGTTCTTATACATCATTCAGTAGGTTTGATACGAACTATACTGACTAAGATACTCCCAAGGCATCTTGACTTTCTTTTAACTTCTGCAAATTGTCAAATATATTTTGATATATCTTTGTCCCATCATCCCCGTGATATTCTAGATCAAATCATCTTCTCCCCTCAGATTTGATGCCAGCCTACTATGCCTGATGCAGCATCTTAGTAGTGCATTGATATATTTATCATGTTGATGAGTGCTAAATGCTAGTAGCAGTATCTTCAGACACGATAATGTAGTATGAAGCGTTAATTACTACTAGCATCGCTCTCTCCTTTTTTGATGAGTTTTTACGTTTTGTATAGGTTACGTCACCATATGGAAACATGTTACATCATAACGAAAATGCTACAATCGGACAATTTGCATTCACAACAGCGGAAGCTGGAAACTACCTTGCATGCTTCTGGATAGATAGCACAGATAAAGGATCAGGAATATCAGTAAATCTTGATTGGAAGGTTGGGATTGCAGCAAAGGACTGGGATGCTATTGCTAAGAAGGAAAAAATCGAGGTGGGCCTGAATTACCAAACTAGATATTATTTCAAGTGCCACTGGACTACAATCTGATGCATTCCTTCATATCACTAATCGTATGCAATCCCTTTTATTTTATTGCAGGGTGTAGAATTAGAGCTTCAGAAACTTGAAATGGCAGTACAAGCCATTCATCAAAATTTGATATACCTCAAATCCAGGCAAGTGTTACTTCCACAATCATTTTCCAGCTTTCCATGGCAACATTTTTTGTAGCTAGATGTGTTTGAACCATTAAAGCATTTATTTTAAAAGAAAAATTGACTAATGGTTGCATATAGGAAAGATAAAGACTGTTGATCCAAGTTACAGTACATTGACCAGTACTTTTATACGAATGTCTGCTGCTACTGAATGTCGTTAGATCCAACTTTGTTCATATGACTGTATTTGATGTTTTGTGATATGAGACACAGAGTTCCTGCACGGCAGAATTGAGTTATTAGCTGAGTAAAATAGCTGATGATTGTCTGCTCTTTCTATGCAGAGAAGCAGAGATGCGAGCTGTAAGTGAGAAAACTAACGCTAGAGTTGCCTGGTTCAGTATTTTGTCATTAGGAGTCTGCATTGCGGTAGCAGTTTTGCAGTTGTGGCACCTGCAAGGGTACTTCAGAAAGAAGAAGCTCATTTAAATTGAAGCTATTTGATGTTACCCTGTGACTAAAAAATGCTATTCACCTTGGGACAGTTTTGTTTTCTGTAGCTTGAAGATTTCATACAAGTGAGAGCGACCTGTATTGTATGTAGATTTAACTACGGTTCAATTTAGATTTGTGTGCAATACGGTCGGACACGTGAGGTACTTGAAATCTTTGACGGTTTTATTCACGAGATACTTGATGGTTTTTAAGTTTCTCTTTGGCTGCTCAACACATAGATTACGAGGATATTTGTCCCGTTACAGTGATAGAATCAGGACGGCAAACATTGTCTCAGCTGCAAATTTCGTGGCTTCGTGTACTCTGTTCTCTCCGTATTGGTATCATCGATACCGAGAGCTCTTGAAACTGACAAGTTGGAATATGTAGCATCTTTTTATGTTGTTCTCTTTATGCTAATAAATAAAAGATACCACAGTTCCTTTAGAAATATTTTGGAAGGGGCCGAAGGGCAAAAGTCAAAAACAACTGAAGATCCGAAGCGGACACATATCCTCTGCACGTTAATGTAGAGGAGCTACAGTACTCTGCAATGAGAATGAAGAGAATGAATCTGAGCCGTCAGATTTAAAAATGGAAGGATGAGATTGACTGATACAGCAAAAAAAATGGAACATTAAAATTTTCGCAAAAAAGTAAATTGTACAAGCTACAGTAAAATGCTACCGCGTCCGGCGGTAAACACGGTTCCTCTCATGCTACAGTAAGAATTTGGATCCGACTAAAGCTACAATTTTTTTCCTCCATGGTCCGAACTAATCCAAACTACCATTGACAGCCGCCCAATGTTGTTAGCTGTCCCGTTCACATCTACCGCTCTTGACGACACCCAATCCGGCACGTCGCCGTTGCGGCAACGGCGCGTGCTACCATCTCGAGCTTTCCAGTTGCTCCCCAACGCAACGCAGCCGCCTCCAGCCCTAATGATCTCTACACCGACGAACCCAAAGACAAACTAGTGCCAGATGCGTTCGCCATGGGCAAGGCCGTCGAGGCTGAACAGGCGACTCCCAGACCTGCTCCGGCAACCAGCGGCGGTGGATTCAAAGGCTGCTGGTACGGTGCCGCCTTCTGCAAGATCGTCAACGCGAAGTGCGTCTCTGTGATACTCCTTGCCTTCGGCGGGTTCCTCTCTGCCCTGTTCTTGCTGCTTCATCTCCGGGCGTCAGGAGCCATCCCTGATGATCCCGGAACCCTTGCCGGTAAGGCCAGAAGATCAGGTTATATTGAACAATTTCGAAAGCTCCACGATTAAAAGTAACAGTGTATCCAGTCACTAGAATCAGAATTTCACTTTCCAACAGCTAACCATATCAACAATAAATTATTCTTGCTGGATCAAATTTCATCAAAAGTAAAAATATTTACAACAGTAACGCCTTCCCTGTTGTTTTACCCTTCTTTAACCTCTGAAAATTCATTTCGTCGCAGAAATCCAGGCAGGTTTTATTTTGTTGATGCCACACTCAGAGCTTGCTTCTCGTGCCGGAATGCTTGAAGAGGAGATATACAAAGACATAGGAGTTCCCAATAGCAAGGTATCGTCACAACTCCAGTTTCAGTAAGATAAAATGTTTGTTGAATGTTCAAGGTAAATTAAACATTGGTTGACAATTCTGCAGGTTTCAGTTTCTATGCACCCATATACATATCCAAATTCCACATACGTGACATTTGGTATTCTTCCGGACCCAAGAAATAGTTCAATAAACCCAGCGTTCATGAACACAATGAGAAAATATTTGATAAAGCTTACACTTCAGCAGTTGTATTTATCATTGACACCATCTATTTTTGGAGAACCGTTATGCTTAGAGATCTTGGGTTTCCCAGGAGGGATCACTGTGTTGCTTCCACCCAGTAATTTCCATCCAGACTTAGTACTTCCTATTTTCAACATGACATTTGACTTGACCATTCATCAAATAAGAGAGTTTCTTAAGGAGATGAAGATCGAGCTTGGATCAACACTGAAGCAGACACCAGATGAGGTCCATTCATTTCTCATCTCTAATGCTCAAGGATCACTAACACTCTGAATATCTGTTTTGTTCAAAGATGTTGACATGGACTCACAATATATCAATTCACTTGCAGGATTTATTCATAGAGTTAACAAATATCAATGGCTCAACAGTTGCAGTACCAGTTACAGCCCAAGTTTCCCTTTCCTCAAATGAGTGTGAAATTTATTTACAACTTGAGAGGCTGAAAGAGCTAGCCCAAATAATCGCGGAATGGAATTTAACGAACCTTGGCTTAAATGTCTCAGTTTTTGGTAAAATCAAGGATGTGAAGTTGTATCCAATAATACAAGATTTCATTGCAGCGTATGCTCCTAGCTTGCCTCCAGTGGCAATACCATCCGTATCCAGACCTCCAAATTGGGAGCAACCTGAAATCAACTCTAGTAGGAGATTTTCATGTCCTGCTTTGGTGAAAAGACAAAATGCAACCAATCCCCATCGTAAGTTATCAACTAAGTTACACAGGAGATCCAGACCTGGTGCCAAGATGTTAAAGTGGTAGCACCAACATTGACTGCACCATCACCAAAACTAAATGAAGTGAGTTGCTTTTGGTTTCATCAAGACAGTTCCCGACATTACTGGTTGTTATAAGATTTACTTGCCTCTTGCTAATGAAAAGTGCATATATTTTTTTTTCCTGCCATAGTTAGCAATGTGAGGCACAAACATATTGATTACTGACCTGAACTTTGTTTCTTCATTGATATCACTAGGTATACCAGCCTAGCTTTTGAATAAGCTTGTGAAACCCTGCAGGATGACACTTCCACACGGATCACTATCCGCTTGCTACCGTCAAGCTGTCTTTTGAGGCATATAGTAGGCCATGATCCTTCAGTGCAACCTTTTGGGGTTGTCTCCACTGTCCACTCTAACTTTGTAGTGACGTATCAGAAATCTCAGTTAAGCGTAAATAGAAACAGGGAGGCTATTTTACAGAAAGCTGGATAGCTCCCAATGTTCGTGTATAAGCAGGGCAACAGCTACGATATGGCTGGCCATTACATGTTCATAGTTGCAGTTAAGAACTTTACAACAGCACATGCTTTTACACGAAAAGTACATCATAATTATGGATTTGCTGAGACCCTCTTGCAAGTTGCTTCACTGGTTGAAACTTATTTTGCATTTATTATATTTTCTATGTACTTGTAATTCTACATTCACTTATTAGTCCAAACAAGAGCCAAAAAATAGGGCATAAATACTCCATACAAAAAAGGAGTACTGGTGATCCCGCATAATATCTCAGTTCAGTTATCTGCATTTCCTTGTGACATGGCTGGTCGTGAAACCGTGGAATTCCTCAAGGGCCAATAGGAAACTTTTGGATGTAATATGAACTCATTTTTCAAGTCAATGCAAATGCGGGAACAAAGCGCATTTTCCATAGAAAGTAAGCAAATTGAAAATGTAATATCTCAATCAATAAAAATATTACACCAACCGTCATGCTATAAAATCTTACAGCTGGATCTCCTAATGCAGTAAATAAACTTTCCTTTACTAACAAAAAATCGCCTTACTGATCAAATGCAGAATATATTTTCTTCTGAACGAGCTCGACACTTAGACGTGGCGACAATCTGGGAAGTATTTCCTGCAATACGAGTATAGAACAACAGAAGGTTGAGTGAAAAGCTCTCAATAATAGAAATTACTAGTATTTCGTAGCGTGCTTGAAAAGCTTCGTAGTTGGTAACGATGATATGTCTGGAATCTAACAGATGCTAGAGTCGAACAATTGGAATTGAATAGTAAGACGACACTACCTACCTCTGTGCCGTCTGGAAGCACTTTGGCCAGCACCGGGATCTCATACTGGTACATCCGCTCCCACTCCGGATTCGTCGTGATGTCCCGCTCCTAACCAGCATCCAAAATCCAAGTCAAGCAACCACCCATCTCAGGAGAACTATACTGGATTAATGGGGGCGGTACGAATTGCTAGGTAAATGGGGCGAGAATTGCTTGCCTGAATCTCGAGGGACGCGAGGGAGTACGGGGTGCCAGCCAGCAGGGAGGCCGCATGGAGTTTCTCCTTCAGACCGTCACAGAGGCAGCACCCAGGCTTGGTGTACAGCACCAGCCTCCGCTGCGCTGGAGACGGTGCGGACTCGCTGGAAGCCGCGCAAAAGGCGCGGAAAGGAAGCCGGCGGCCGCCAAGCGGAGCGAGGCGAGCTGCGGCTCGCGGAAGAGCGGACATCGCCGCCGCCATGTCTCGGCTGCGTTCGGGTTATCGCTGGCGAGCGCGGAGGCGTTTGGCGTGATGCGGAGGCACCGCCACGGCGGCGTGGGTTGGGTTGGAAAATACTGAGACGATAAACCCATGTAAATCCGCTACTTTGGTGGGCTTGTCCGAAACGGGCCGAATCTTTTCTGTCCTTCGCATGTGGCCTGCTGCGCTTGGAAACATGGAGTGAACCACTGCCTGACCCAGCTTACACACCGGACCCGGTCGTCTTTCCAAACGACGACCACCCTACCCGGCCGTTGTTTAGAATGCGATCACCGGCAGCGAGCAGCAGCCAGCAGTTCCCATGCGCTGAGCTTGTTTGGGTGCGTCCATTGGATCGGCCGCGGTGCCGATGATGGTGCCGTGGTGGTGAGTTCCACGCCCTCACTTTCCACGTAGCGCTCCTGGGACATGGGCTGCAGCTCCTGCGCTGCGATGACAACTAATCGATGCAACACTGGCCTGTTTGATTCAAGAAATGCAGAATGTAAACTCTAGCAGTTGTGAACTCTAAAAAAAAATAACAGTGTTCATTGATAAGAATTTATCGGCTCTTTTGTGACCTTTATGATAATTCAGTGTGGATTAAACAGGAATTGCTCTTCGGAAGCCCTTCTGGGAGGTTCAGCTTGATAGGGCACGCCAGAAATAATTGAGTGTTGTATTCGTGCCTGGCAATTAGTTAACTGAATGTTTTTTTTTCAGGTAAAAGGCCTGAATGCAAAGCTTACTTTCACTATCTTCAGAGATTGCAGAATATATTCCTGCACTAATCCTCCTGCTGTTAAGCACTATAAATATTTTATGGGCAGCAGCTGCAGTCTGCAGAGTGGCACTACTGCTCCAAAAACATTTTACTGCGCTGGCACCATCATTTTTTTTCAGTCCGTATAGTTCACCGTCGAGATTTTTCCAAAACAATCCCTGAGTAAAGTGAAATGAAAATTGCTGGTAAAGTAGTAGCGCCTTTGGAAGTTTGATCTGATTATCTGAACCGTTGGGGATTATTTCGGCAGCAGTAGTCTTCACTCTTCGGTGGCTAATAAACTTCTTCAAAGTGGTTGTTTTCCTATCTTTCTGTAATGTGAATGCACCGTAAAAGTTAAATCACTCAGGTGATTCTTGATTCTTACAACCCTATTATCTAAAGAAAAAGGAAGTTGTTACTCTTTATGCAAAAGTTTTTGCGAGATAGCTGTCCCTAATTCGTAAAAGTTCAGTTTCCAGAACAACGCCTCATTCTTTATTCGCAGTCATTGCCACATAGCCTCCTTTTATCCTCTAACCTTGTAATGGCCTTGAATATGAATACTATTGTCGGTCGATGGTGGATCTTAGGTTGAAAAGAACTAGAAATGGTAAAAATTTAAATGTCCCTGTCCTAATGCGAGCCTTGATCCAAGCAAGCTTTTTCCCTCACCCATGGTCAGAATAAGTATACTAGAACAATCTTCAGTACAAACAATTTGGTTGATGTGCCTCAGGAAGAGTTGCTAAACAGCGCTAAACTTTACATTTTCTGAAGAAGTATATATATTATTACTAAACAGCGATTCGTCTTTTACAAAATTGTTTTTTTATTTGTCTTTTACAAAATTGTTACTAAACATTTAGCCATCCTATAGCAGAACAGAAAGTAGCACATACTGAAAACAGAAAATTGTAGCTGCACCAAGTCGGACAACAGATCTGAATCTTAGTAATTAAAGTCCGCTATGAAACCTCAACGCATGACCGGATCAGGGATCCCAACCGTATGGCACGCCAGTAGGTAACTGACACCCTGCAAGTTCACCGTCCGGCAGAGAACAAAAATCCGCCTTTCACCCGGGTTAACAACATCCTCACAAGCAGCATAGAAAAACCCGAGCACCCAAAAGCAGCAAACCCAAGACCCGAACCCCACACTCCCGCACGTAGCCGGAAGCTTCCCGTCCATCCGCTGTCCCCCGGCCCTAATGCATTCCAGCTCCGTGCCTCGAGGCCTGAAAGATACCGCCGCCGATACTCCATCACCAGCAGCAGCAGTAAGAATAACTGCTCCCGCTGTCCATTTCCGCCTTCCCCTTTGACGAACCGGAAACGCCCGTTGCCGATGGACGGCGACGGCCGCTCCGGAGATTTTCTAATTCTCCCCGTTTTCTCGTGCGAGCTAGGCTGTGAAACCGCGTCCCCGGGGGGGCCAGGGCCTCCTCTGCAATCAGCTAACCCGTTGGCTTGTAAGCGAGCAGTTTGCTGACCGCTCGGAGACCTGTTCTTCCTTCCTTTCCTCCGCTTCTTTCTCCGCTGGACAACTGTATGAAGTGGACGTGTGCCGCATGGAGGGTCAGGGGTAAGAGGAGAGGGAGATGATCTGAATGCGATGTGGTGGTAGAGGAGTGGCTCGAATTTAATCAAATGGTTCCGATCCTGAGCGTATCCGATCAATGTGATGTTAATCCGTTTGAAAAATTGGGACAGGGTTCGGTCGCTAGCTTGTCGTCCTGGCCTTTCGACCCCCCTGGATTTCGGGTTGTCCGTCGAAGTTACAGAAGACCGCATCGTCGTCTCTGTCTCCCTGTCTTGACAGTGGAGTTATGTTATTTTTTTTTCTGATATCGTGGCAAAATGGCTCGATGTTAAACAACGGACTGGTCACGGTCACGAGGGTGTTGTTAGAAATGGATCTCCACCGTTTTGTCCCAACGGTTTTAATGGGCTCTTGATTTAATCGCGCCCTGATCGGGGGCGCTCAGCCCATTACGACTGGTGAGCCCCTGTCGTCAGCGCCACAATAAATAGAGGTAGGGGCCGGCCGAAACTCATGGCCTAAATTTGTCCGTACCGTCGCACCCCACCGACATCCCTAAACCTGATCTGTGAGGGGGCGCTGTGCCGACGAGAAGCACCACCGCCACGACGACTACCGTCACCGAGAGATCGACGACGTCGCCGTGACTCCAACGCCACTGCCCTCTTCACCGACCGACGCTGCTCTATCGCAGAGGACCGCACCGACAAAGAGCAGATGGCCAGATCGTCTTCCACGACTCCGGCGACCGGATCCGAAGGTATTGACCACCTCCGAACCACAGATCTATTATCGACACGGAAACTCTCGGATCTACACTCCTAGACCCAGAGAAAAGATTACAATATTGGCATCAGAGCCAAGTCTAGGAGTGGATCCCGACGAGTATGGAAAAACTCGCCGGAACCATACCCGCGAGCAAAGATCCGAAAGAAAAATCGTAGCCACAGGCTACACTGTGGCGGATGCCTAGGGCTCCGCGAAAGAACATGCGAAAAAGAAAAAAACAGCAGCCGCAAAAGACCTGAGAAAAAAAAAAGAGAGAGAAAAAAAAAGGAGGGCCGACGGCCACTGCCGCCGGCGCGCGGCCCA
>BCLG01001288.1:19418-42624 GCA_001602295.1 Zoysia matrella
GGCCCAGCCTCGGGCGATGCGCGGAGCGCGGGCTACCGCCACCAGCCAACAGAACTCGCGAAAACACTGGAGAGAAGAGAAAATGAATTAGGGTTAGAGTTGGAAGAGAACTCTCCCCTTTTTATACCCTCCGAAAAATGAGCGCGTCCGTCAGATCTAGATCCAACGGTCCAGATCGCGCGATGGTTAAATAGGCCAGATTTGGCCCAAGAGGCAGAGTGAAATTTCGGCCCAAGCCCAGGTTGGCTTGCACAAATTGCAAAAGGCCAATGGGCCAGGCCGAATTTCAATTTCGGCACCAAAAGAAAAGTTTTTCCATTTCTTTTTCAGAGTCATTTTTAATTGATTAATTAGGTAATTTTTTACCTAATTAAATCTGTTAAAATTTGAACCAACGGGATAATTTTGACAGAACAGAAAATAAAGTAAATGCTTTTGAAAATTAAAGAAATTTTGTTTTTCGCTGCGTACTTTAAAGAAATTATTTTCATTATTAAATTCGAACCAACGGGAGAATTTAATTTTGGAAAAATAGTAATAAATTTCAGATAATTATGATATTGTTATTTTCTGACCAACGTTGATAATAATAATGTTATAATTTTTGTAATTAAAATTTTATGCATTATTTCTATTTCTGCCCAACGATGACATAGTTTTAATGTATAATATAAAATTGTGTGTCATATTTTTGACCAACGTTGAAAATAAGACATATAATTTTACTGTTTTTTATGTTCTCACTTTATTTGATTTATTTATAGGCGGATACAACTTAATGAGTTGTATCAAAGAGATACCCACTCTCAAAGGTGACAACTATGGAGAGTGGAAGAAAAAGATAGACCTAGCGTTTATCTTGGCTGAGGTGGACTAGGTCCTGACCACAGCATGTCCCACTGAGCCTGAGGAGCCAGTGAGGAAAGAAAATGAGACTGATGCTGCTTGGCAGAATAGACAGAGGGATTTTGCTCGCTTAAAGATGTTCTATGACCTTGAGCATAGGAAATGGACCACAGCCAATAAGAAATGTATGTCTGTGATAAAGAACACGATTGAGCCTGCAATTGTGGGTTCAATCGCAGAGTGTGACACCGTCACAGAGTACATTGAAAGAATAAAGAGTCAGTTTACTGGCCCCTCAAAGACATACGCCACACAAGTCATTAGACAACTTGTGAATGAAAAGTACTCTGGTGGTAACGGTGGCATTAGGGAGCACATACTGAGAATGAGCAACATGGCATCGAAGCTCAAACCAATGGATCTAGGTCTCAAGAATGAACTCTTTATTCATCTGATTTTTACTTCTTTGTCAAAAGAGTTTGAAACGTTTATTGTGAACTACAATATGCAACCCGAGTCTTGGGACTTAGAAAAGTGCATAGCAATGTGTGTGCAAGAGGAGAACAGAATTAAAGCTTCACATGGTGGTTCTATCAACTATGTGAAGGATAACAAAAGAAAGAACTTCAACAACTACTCCTCAAAGAACAAGGGAAAAGCCCCTGTCCATCAGCCTCAACAGAATAAATTTGCAGTGGACAAAGATCAGTGCCTTCACTGCAAGAAGACGGGACACTACAAAAAGGATTGTCCCTCATATTTAAAGATGATCATGGCAAAGAAAGGTGAGAACATTATTACCTTTATAAATGAATCCTTATATGTGCAATATTCGAAATCTACTTGGTGGATTGACTCTGGAGCAACTGTTCATGTTGCTAATTCATTGCAGAGATTCCGTTCGACGAGTACTACGCAAAGAAGAGAAAGAAGCATTAAAGTTGCAAACGGAGTCCAAGCTAAAGTTGAAGCCGTTGGCGATCTTTCATTAGAACTAGCTAATGGCTTCATTTTTATACTTAGAGATGCTCTTTATGTACCCTCTCTACAGAGGAATTTGATTAGTGTTTCATGTTTGGATAATGATGGTTATGATTGTCATTTTGGAAATGGCAAGTGTGAAATAAAGTTTAATAAAGAATGTGTTGGTCTTGCCATCTTACAAAATGAGCTTTATTTACTATCACTACGTGATGATGTGAATGTCGTATGCGATAATAATAATGTTGCGTGCGAAATAAACGAATCCTCGTCCATGAAAGAAAATAGAAAACGAAAAAGAACTCTAGATGATTCGTCGAAATTATGGCACTGTCGTTTAGGCCATATTTCGAGGGGGAGAATAGAAAGACTAGTTAAGAATGATATTCTTCCTCCACTAGAGTTCTCAGACTTAGAACAATGTCGAGATTGCATTAAACAAAAATTTGTAAAGAAAATTAAGAAAGATGCAAAAAGAAGCACAGGAGTTCTACAAATTATTCATACGGGTATTTGTGGTCCCTTTTCTGTGAAGAGTATAGATGGTTATGACTCGTTCATAACATTTACGGACGATTACTCCCGATATGGATACATTTATCCAATTAAAGAAAGAAATGAAGCCTTGGATAAATTTAAGATATTTAATACTGAAGTTGAAAACCAACACGATTTAAAGATAAAGATAGTCCGATCTGATCGTGGGGGGAGTACTACGGTCGACATACCCCGTATGGACAAGTTCCTGGACCTTTTGCAAGGTTTCTACAGGAAAATGAAATAGTAGCTCAGTATTCTACACCGGGCGAACCTCAGCAAAATAGAGTAGCTGAAAGACGCAACCGTACCTTGATGGATATGGTGCGAAGTATGATGAACTATTCTACACTGCCATTGAGCTTGTGGATGGAGGCGTTAAAAACCGCCATTCATATTCTCAACAGAGTACCCAGTAAATCGGTGCCGAAAACACCGTATGAGTTGTGGACAGTTAGAGTTCCCTCGTTAAACCACCTACGAGTGTGGGGGAGCCCAGCTGAGGCTAAAGTATTTAACCCAAACATTGAGAAGCTTGATACCAAAACAGTAAGTTGCCATTTTATTGGTTACCCAGAAAAGTCAAAAGGTTATCGTTTCTACTGTCCAGACAGACATACAAAGTTTGTAGAAACGAGACACGCTGTCTTTTTAGAGGATGAAATGATGAGGGGGAGCATGGTAGCTCGAGAGATTGATCTTGAAAAGAAGCGGGCGTATGCGCCCACTCCGATGATTCAAGATCCATTCTTTACACTACCTGCTGTCGCTGCACCAACAGTGCGAGATACTGTGGTGCAAGCACCTGTTATTGTTCCTCCTGTGGCAACAATGAATGAGAATGAGGAACTTGTTCCTCAGGATCCAATAGAACCCATTGGCACAGATGAGGGGAAGCAACAACAGCCTCAAACAGAAAATGCACAGAATGAAGAGGCCCAGAGAAGGTCTCAAAGAGTAAGAAGATCAGCTATTTCTGATGACTATGAAGTTTATCAGACAGAAGAATTTCAAATGGAGGATGATCCCACCTCATTTGAAGAAGCTATGAGAAGTGAAAACTCTTCAAAATGGCTTGAGGCCATGGAAGAAGAAATGAAGTCTATGAAGGCTAATAAAGTCTGGGACTTAGAAGTAATTCCTAAAGTAACCAAAACAGTAGGCTGTAAATGGGTCTACAAGATAAAACTCGACTCCCAAGAGAACGTAGAAAGATATAAAGCACGACTCGTGGCAAAAGGCTTTACTCAAAGAGAAGAGATTGATTACAATGAGACCTTTTCTCCGGTCTCATGTAAAAATTCCTTCAGAATCATAATGGCACTAGTGGATCATTATGATTTAGAGTTACATCAGATGGATGTAAAGACAGCATTCCTCAATGGGGATTTGGAGGAAAATGTTTACATGGCACAACCGAAAGGTTTTGTTATGGAAGGAAGTGAAAAACTGGGATGCCGTCTAAAGAAATCGATTTATGGGTTAAAGTAAGCTTCAAGACAATGGTACTTGAAGTTTGACAGCACGATAAAGAAATTTGGGTTTAAAGAAAATATAGAGGACAACTGTGTTTATTCAAAGTTTAAAGATGGGAAGTTTATCTTCCTAATCCTGTATGTGGATGATATCCTACTAGCTAGTAGTGACGTCAGTCTGCTACTGGAGACAAAGAAGATTTTGTCCTCTAACTTTGATATGAAACATCTTGGTGAAGCTTCATTCGTTCTGGGAATCGAAATTCATCGAGATAGAAACAAAGGGGTATTAGGACTGTCACAAAAAGCATACATAAATAAAGTATTAAAGAAATATGGTATGCAAAAATGTAGTCCATCAGCTGTACCTATAGTCAAGGGCGACAGATATAGGGATTTTCAATGCCCCAGGAACCAATATGAGATCGATCAAATGAGAGCGGTTCCATATGCTTCAGCTGTCGAAAGCTTGCAGTATGCTCAAGTATATACACGCCCTGACTTAGCATTTGTTACCGGGTTACTTGGCAGATTCCAGAGCAATCCTGGAATAGAGCATTGGAAACTGATAAAGAAAGTCTTGCGCTATTTGCAAAGAACAAAAGGCCTCATGATAACATACAGAAAATCAGATTCACTCCATATAGTGGGGTATACAGATTCTGATTATGCGAGAGATGATAGAAAGTCTACATCCGGATATGTGTTTACTCTCGCTGGAGAAGCTATTTCATGGAAAAGCTCAAAGCAAACCGTCACTCTATCGTCCACAATGTATGCCGAGTTTGTAGCATGTTATGAGGCTACGGGGCAGGTGAACTGGCTTAAAAAGTTCATACCCGGTTTAAAAGTGGTTGACGACATCTATAGACCACTTAAATTATACTACGATAACGAACTCGCAGTAACGTATGCACACAACAATAAGTCAAGTGGTGCTGCCAAACACATTGACATAAAGTACTATGTTGTAAAAGATAAAGTTCGAGATCAAATCATAAGTCTTGAGCATATAAGCACCGCAAAGATGCTAGCGGATCCGTTTACTAAAGGCTTACCACCTAAAGTATTTATTGAACATGTTGTCGGCATGGGTTTAAGGGAAAGCCTGTGATTTCTGAACTAAAAGATGGCCCAAAATGTATAGTAACTATTTCAGAACAGAAAAATGTATTGTAGCTGTTAAGTTTATCGGCGATTGATTGTGACGATGAGACAGTTCTATGCATTAACCTGTAATGGAATGAGTGAAGTTAAAAGTAATAAAGATAAAAGTAAAAAAGTGAGATCAAGGGAGAGAATGTTAGAAATTGATCTCCACCCGTTTTGGCCCAACGGTCTTAATGGGCCCTTGAGCTAATCGCGCCCTGATCGGGGGCGCCCAGCCCATTATGGCTGGTGAGTCCCTGTCGCCAGCGCCACAATAAATAGAGATGGGGGGCCGGTCGGAACTCATGATCTAAGTTCGTCCGTACCGCCGCACCCCACCGACATCCCTAAACCCGATTTGTGAGGGGGCGCTATGCCGACGGGAAGCACCACCGCCACGACGACCGCCGTCACCGAGAGATTGACGACGTCGCCGTGACTCCAACGCCACTGCCCTCTTCACCGACCGACGCTGTTCTAGCGCAGAGGACCGCACCGACAAAGGGTAGATGGCCGGATCGTCTTTCACGACTCCGGCGACCGGATCCGAAGGTATTGACCACCTCCGAACCACAGATCTATTATTGACACGGAAACTCTCGGATCTACACTCCTAGACTCAGAGAAAAGATTACAACAGGTGTGATCAGGACAACACACGCATGCATGGTCATCGCATCCTTTTTTGCTTGAAAAAATTGAGGGCTTTTGGAACGCAGTACAGAAAAAGAAAAAATACATGAATTGAGATGATATGCATCTCCAATCCAACAGGAATTAAAACTATAGGAAACATGGTAGAAAGGTCTTTGATAGCATCACAGAAAAATTAAAGAATCTGAAAACTCATTTTACCTCTAATTTGAGTAGTATTTAAAAACAACGATTCAGTCATTGCATAATGCACAGGTCCATCGATGGTAATAGTGGTGAGACCTCGGTTCATGTGGTGCGTGAATCTGAACTTTTCTATGACTTAGTACCCACAGCAGGTTGGCGCTTTGCTTTCATGTGCGTGAATACTTTTGGAATGATTAATTGCTGATGTTTGTGAAGATAGGGATTAATGCTATTGTGAAGAGAGAGATCAGCTAATCATAGTTAGCAGCGCCTGAGCTAGCGCTTTCCTTCCACAGGAAAGTTTCCAAGAGGTTAAACCTCTTTTTTCTTTTCCCATGAAATCAACCTTAGCAATGCAATCCAATGGAAATTTTCCTTTGTCTTTCCTTTGATCCAAAGGATGTGTATAGGAAAAAATCCATAGGAATAGAATCCTCCAAAATTCCTATATAATTCCTCCATTCAAAGGACCCCTGAAAGTGTAGTGCATCGTTGAAGGAGCAACCCGTCGGCAGGTGTTTCTTTCACGTGATGTGCACCGGGAGAGAGTGACAACATTTTGCACATGACAGTTATACATCTTGGAAAGGCGAGTAAGGATTGTTCTCATGCGATTCCCTCATCTGGTGTGGTTTTCACACAGCTGGAACCCATTTTGAGACAGTAACACCTGTTGGTTAGTACTGTCGATCGTGAAATGTAGATATCAAACTAGTGTGCTACTAGTACTAATAGCTTATATGTATATTAGGATTTCAGTAACAAAATTTCAGTGGCAATTACTGGCAACGCTAAGAAAATGTAAGCTACTCTTACACATCAGATTGGTACTACTACTACTACTTAAAAGCTTAATTCTGAGTAAATAAAACGTTCCTTCAAGTGACACCCAACCATATAATCAATCACCAGCATTCACTGGTTTGACTGGACACCATTTATCTTTCCTCCTCTATCATAGAAACCGAGAATGATAAAATTCCACATACCTATGTAGTACCCTACTTTGACCAACTAATGTCAGTAGTACATTGTGATTAGATACTCCAGTACAGCATCTTAAAATACCACCACCACAAAAAAAAAAAAACTGGTCTAAAACTCCTGCAGCCAAGCCCTACCTGCCCCTCGGGCCAACAGAATCCAATCCAGAACAAATCGCAAGATTAAACAAGTACACAGCGGAGCCGCGAGGTATCTTCTCGCCGGAGGATCTCCTCTCACCGCACCGCTCCTCTAAAAACAATCTCATCCCGAATTTGTCACGCCGAAATCTGTTGTTTTGAACGAATTTGATACATTATATTATAATTTTACAAACTTTAAAATATGTCATTCATATTTCAATGACAGATAAGACCTTACAAATGAATGATACATGAGCTCAAATAATATATTTGAAATTTTAAAAAATATAATAGCATTTATCAAATTAATCCTATTGTTTTACTTACTAGGTAGTAGCAATAGGAGTAGGTCGTTTAGACCAATCACATGACATGGGCACGCACACGCGGAGGCCAGCTAAGCTAAGCCAGGCATGCGGTCGATCCTGTGTGCCGGTTCTTCGCGCTGTGGCTGCTGCGGTTCTGTCTTCGGTTGTTCAAAGGCGAACAAGGGCATGATCGCACGGCGTGTGAGCACCAGTATGTATGTGTGTACGGAGGCATGGAAGGGAGGGAGGAGATGGAGAGGACGCCGGAAGTCAAGATCAGGCACGCGGTGGGGTTGGGATCGAGAGCGCGGCAGCTGGTGCCCTGCCATGGTCTGGAACCGGCGGCGACGACTGCCTCACTGCCGCCGGGGCCCGCCCGGGGAGGTGGACGAAGCACGCACGCTTGCTTTTCGATCTGGACTAAAAGATGTTTATGCTAATGAATTTACGGGGTTGCTGTAGCCATGGCAGAGTTCCTGTCCTGGCACCGTGCCGAATGACCGCCCAGCTAATTGGTCATTCGAATCAGACAGCTAGCCTTGCTCGGCGTCGCGGTGCCGGCGTGCCGCCGATCGTTGCGTGGATCCTTCCGCTGGTTAGCGCGGGGCGGAGAATGGTTTTGCTCCTCGACGCGAGGCTGGCCGCGAGCATGTCTCTGGGGCTCTGAGGGTGCGATCGAGCACGCTTCTTTCGCAACCCTTCTGTGAAGCAAAGCGAAACAAGTGCCTCGAGCCGCCGAGGATAATTTGCAATCATACGGTCCGGATTAAGGAGTACGCTAGCACGGTAGCCGCCCGGCACTTGTACCTGCACTACTAGGTTAAAGCGCATAGTGTTTTCATTGCTTGTTAGGACGCATAATGTATTCGTCCTCGACTCCTCGATCAGTAGGTAAGCGCGCCGCCCCGGCGTCCGACGCAACGCAACGTCAGCGAGCCGAGCCCGTCAATCGCTATCCCGGAATCCGCCACCATCCGAGCCAGTCGGCGCGGTCATGGCCACCCAAGCTGATCTCAAGGCAGCCGTCGGCATCAGCACCTCAACGCGGTTTCCGCCAGTGCAGCTCCAGCTAGCAGGCAGCCCGCCCCCTGCCTCTGCCCCTACCGCGCGGACTGACCAAAAGCCAAAGCGGAACCCACCACCCGATCGACCCGGCCACCCCTCGGCTGTCCTCCGTACGCCGAGGTGATCTGGTTGGTTGGTTGGCTGCTGCTCCTCGTCTGCTGACGCGCGAGACTCAGGCGCCACTCCGGAGCGCGATCTCACCGTACCCACCCCCGTCGCCGTCGCGGCGCGTCCCCACGCTACGCGAGGCGAAGCTGCGCGCGAAGGCGCCGAGGAGCGCGGGGCAAACAAACAGGGACGCATCGGCGCATGTTACCGGGTACGGAGGTCGTACGCGCTAGCTCCACCTGGCGATCGCGCGCGTGGTTTCTCACTACTGTGCCATGCGCGCTGCCCAGCTCAGCTCGACATGCCAAACCGGGGCGACACCGGCCCGTGCCTTTGCAGCTCATCCGCGCGTGTCCGGTTGGAAATCGCGTGCATTGGCACGTTTCTGTACGGCCGCGGAACCCGATCGAGAATTTTGACGCCTTGGTCGGTCATGAGTCATGACTACGGCGGTGCTGTCGTTGGGCGCATGCGGTGGCTGGCACAGTGCGTTCGGGATGGAAATACGGAGCGGGCGGTGCAGCCAGGACAGTACGTCCCTAGTCCCTACTGCGCGCGGTCAACGCGTCGGCGGTTCACAGTCGACGGTAATCAGCGCGGCAACAAGGTTAAGCACGAATCTGGATCGTGCCTTAATAAAAGTGTGTAGACTTTTCGCAGCCTGTGTAACCAGCTGGCCGATGATGCCGTGTTGTCACTGTTGTGTAGGAGTATAGTACGTACAGGCGTCGACTATCGATGCGGCGGCGTAGCTAGCCGGTTAGTATTTGTAATTGTTTGTTCGTGTGAACAAGTTTCTGGTTAGTACATTTGTTTTGGACGAGTTGAGGTGTTGTTGACCGAGTGCTCGTTTCACTCCAAAGAAGATCCTGACCAGGCTAGCTACACACACTAAGAGTATATATTTACTCCTACATTAGTAAGAGTAAGCTAGGCAGATTGACCGGGCAGCATAAGCAATTCAGCATACATCAACTACCTGAGCAAGCTGTCATGTGACACGGTAAACACGTCTTGCGGCCAGAAGCTATCTACAGTCCCTCGAACACTTCAGCGTGCTCGTTGCACAAAGCAGCATCATAACGGCCGGCCGGAGCAGACGACCAGTGCAGTTTGCACACCTGTGCAGCTGGGAATGATGACCGGCTAGCTCCCCCGGTGATCGAGCACGCCAGTGGCACTAATTATACTTATCAAGTGTGCGTGCACGCTGATGGCCGACCCCTGCTCATGGTTTATCCTGCCTGCTCCGCAGTCGAGTAAACTCCAAGCGTCGTACAGCCTGTCGCCGCGGACGACGCTCGCTCGCTGACATGCGGCGGCGTACGTAGGACCGGAACTCGCAGGATCCTTCCTTCGCCAATATCCTAGTCGAATTTCCACTGCATTATTGCAATTTGCGCCGAAGATGCTGTATTGGACGAAAAGAAATGCACGGCAAAATCAGTGTGATGTGACGAAATCGTTTTAAAATTGGGCGTCACACGCGCAGGCGCACAGCTAAATGAGGCGAGACAAAAGATATTCATAATACTATCAGTGCACAGCCTGATGCGCCCGTGTGTGCCCTATAAATAAGCCATCGGACGATGCGCTTCGCAAACCCGGAAGCCACGCACACCTACCCCAACAGCTAGCAGCTGCCACTTCTACTTGCGGTTCGTTCAGCGTCGAGCTTGCACTCCTAACCATCGACAGACATCACGCGTCAAAGAAAGAAAGGAATCGTAGCGTCTCTCCGTGCGGCATCATGGTGAAGAACGCGCAGCTGCAGGCGGAGGCGGCAATCAACGGCGCCGCGGGCAATGCGGCGGCGGCGAGGCAGCAGCACGGCGGGAAGAGGCAGTACAAGGGCGTGCGCATGCGGAGCTGGGGCTCGTGGGTGTCGGAGATCCGGGCGCCCAACCAGAAGACGCGGATATGGCTCGGCTCCTACTCCACCGCCGAGGCCGCCGCGCGCGCCTACGACGCCGCGCTGCTCTGCCTCAAGGGCTCCGCCGCGGACCTCAACTTCCCCGTGCACCTCCCGTTCCACATCCCGGCCGCCGCCATGTCGCCCAAGTCCATCCAGCGCGTCGCCGCCGCGGCCGCGGCCAATGCCTGCAGCCCGTTGCAGCAGGGCGCCGGGCCCGCGTCCTACCCTGCAGCCGCGGCGGCCATCAACGACGCCGCCAGTCATCCGCCGTGCGGCTACGGTGTCGACAGCGCGTCGTGGGGCGTTAGCTCGCCGGAGACCGTCATCACTGACCACCAGTACTGCGAGACGATGATGGCGCGCGACGACGGGACGATGGGCGACGTGGACTACGGCTCGCTCGCGGACATCGAGGCCTTCCTGTTCCAGTCGCCCAAGTGCATGGAGTACGGCATGATGGACCCATGCAGCACGTTCTTCGCGCCGGCGCCCATGGCGGCCGATTGGGAGGAGGAAGGTGAGATCGACCTCTGGAGCTTCTCCTCCTGCAACTGATCGATCCGGCTCAAACAAAAAACGCTCGATCGTCAGCTGACAAAGTCCGACAAAGTCCCAAGTGATCAATCATCCATTTCTCGTCCCCGCGACACTGACTGAATTAATTACTATTTCCTCCGTGCGTGACCAAGAATTGGTTACGCTACAATTAATAAGCGTTTATATACCGCGAAGGATTATTCGATTCGTACTCCAGCAAATGTAGTTGATTATTGTAATAGGTTAATTGTGCAATTGCGCGGGCGTTCATGGAGCTACATGTTTTGAAGCAGCTTTCCATGGAGCCAACCTCCTCTCAGTTGCATGCCATATACTATAATACTATGTGTAGGACCTGTTATTCTGCAAGTTCAAGTAATGGATTGACGCATGATCTAATGCTCCTTGCTTGTGTCCAAAGCATTGTCTCCTTTTGCAAGTTCATTTGTTGGATGAATGCAGAATCTAGCAGTTACAGGATTTCTGGGATCATGGCGACTAAAATGGTGGGCCATATATGACATGGGCCCTAAGTGGACTTCCGTATTCTGTGATCGATGACAGCCTCATCAGTGCATGCACCTTTCACGGTCGTAAATATTTTGTTCCTTTTAGGACTAGCTGCTGCAAAGGAGATGGATTATGGTCAAAACTCAGAAGCAACAGAAAATTTTATTTTCCCAACTATTTATTGGTCACGGAACCGATGGTGGAAAAAAAAAAATAGCCGTCCAAGTCAGCAACAGTTCGGACCGGACCCGACCCGATATAACTCGTCCGGCCCCCGACCCGTTGCATTGTGACTGACGCGTGGGTCATGCAGGCCCACGCGTCAGTTACCGCTGCACGGCAGTCGACAACCGAAAAGCCGAGGCGCTCCAGGCGTTCGTTCCCCTCTTCAGCCCTACTAGCGGCTACCGCCGCCGCCGCCGGGAGCCATGGGATACACGAAGGAACAACTGCTCGCGCGCCTCCAGGTCGGTAACACCACCCGCGCCGCTGCGACGTCCCTGATCTCCCTCTCTCGCTGTCGCTCCAACCATCTCTGTTTTTTCGGCCGCGTCGCGTCATGGCCTTGAAGTTGAGCTAGATTGCCCTCGTGGATGCTCTTGTGCTCCTGGTTGTACCGTAGATGCTTATATTCATATTGATCTTGCTCGGAGTTAGCTATATCGTAGCGTGGAAAATGTGGTTAAGTAAAAGCTGTTGGGGATTATGAAGGCGAGGATTTCGCACTATGGTTCGTAAATCAGACTGAAATTGCGCAGTTGTAGTGAGCATTGCAATAACCTAGGTTATAGGAGTTACTTAGTTTGCTCTCTAGGTTCACTGTGGAAGTGTGGAACGACCCATATAGGGGCATAGGGCTCATTTGGTGTTCTTGTCTTCTGCAGGAGCTTAAGATAGATTTCACCTGCTACAGTCACCCTGTCGTATTGACGGTCGAAGAACAGGTCAGTGAATCTAGAAGGCCATGTTTTTTCTGCAATGGATTCCGATTCATTTTTTATGCTTGCTAATAATTTTGCTATGCCAGAAAAAATATGTTGGACATCTAGGAGGTGCTTTGAGTAAGAATTTACTTCTGAAGGTATGTGTTTTGCATCTAATGGGCAATTACCTGATAATTCTATTAATTGAGCCACCTGTTTTCATGGCTTCATGCATTAATTTAATACTCCTGATTTCTTTCTTACAGGACAAGAAGCATCGGTTATATGTTGTTTCCGCCCTTGAGGGCACCAAAGTTGACATGAAAAGTAGGTGAAATTCCTTGATCATTCCTCTTATATGATTCATTTTTAAGCATTTTATTGACTATTTATTTGACCATTGCAACATAGTTCTGTCCCAGCGGCTTGGTTTGGGGAAAAGCGGTCTTCGAATGGCACCCGAGGAAAACTTGCTCCAAGTGCTTCAGGTCAAATATCTATGTGATTTATTTTTTTAAAAAATTCAAACGTTTCTCTTTGGAATCTAACCTAAGTAATCGTAGGAGCAATGAAGTAAAAAGATAGTAGTGCATCTTTGTGTTCTTTATCGCTTAAAATAAACAGGGCCAAGGGAGTATGCTGCTAAAAATATCCTGTACTTTGCCAGGCTCATTGTAAACCATGTCAAGGGAGTTTGTTGCTATTTAGGTTACGTGCGAGGAGCTCTGCTTTTGTGTAGGGCGTTCCATCATTATAAATGGTGTAATCACGATATTTTTATTCATTGGAAGTTTAATTAATTGAAGTAAGCTCAGCAATTTTCGGTTTGTACTTTGTAGTGTGGATGAGTTCCCCAGACTAGGATGCATATCCTGTTTTTTAATTATTACACATATCTGAGACTTGTTTTCTTTATATTAGCTTCCATTTTTTGGTTCATACTCATTGAGGAGATCATGAAGGCTTTAAGTAGAGTTCTATTTGGATAGTTTGATCATCAAATTTGTGTTACTATTTTTCCTAAAAAAACGTTGATATGCCTTTCTCATTTATTATGTCCAGGTGCCCTTAGGGTGTGTTACTCCCTTTGCGTTAATAAACGAGTCTACAAGGTATGGGTTGTCATTGGACTATTATTTTACTGTGAGGTGTTACAAATGCCACTGATGAAATATAACCTGCTTGAGTGCTTAAAATATTCTCCTCTTTTAAAACTATTTGTTTTCGTGTTGTCGATGCTTCTATCTCATAGTTATCTGGACTGTACTCTATAAATTTGATGCTTTCAGATTACTTTTGTGAGTAATTTGTTTGACTGATCTAGAACTGTAATTTTGTTGGCAGTGCTGTTTCCCTATTACTTGATCAAGGTTTCAAGTCTAAGCACAGCTGTTACTTCCATCCACTGACAAATGATGTTACAATTGGTATGAATTTGTATAAAACTTCTTAACACATGGTTTACCATTATTTTACCTGCTTATAATTTGTAGTTACTGTCATGCGGGGACAATTTTAAGCCATTCATGCTGTCAAAACCCAGCAATTTTGTGGAAGTTGCACTAATGGCATATGCATGTCTGACTTAATGTTATTTTTTTGGCACAAAGAAACTGACCCTTCCATCTGACCTTTGATCCTATTTATTTCCTCAGCTCTTAGCTCAAGCAATCTGGACAAGTTTCTCATCTCCATTGGGAAGCAACCAGCTTATGTAGACTTAGAGGTAATACTTGCAGTCTTGGGTCATCAGGGTAGGTTTTCGATTATACACTTGGCACGCGTTCTAATATTACTGTTTTGATCCAGGCTTCACCTGTTGTGGGTAAGGATAGTCCTCCTGATCTCGCACATCTTGTGCCATCAGATACCCCAGTCTCAACCGAAAAACCAGTTGAGGATGTGACATCTACTAATGTTACTTATCAAAATAATGCACCCAAAGAGATAGGTAAGATATTGTTCACAACGTACTTCTTTTAAGTGTTTATGTGTGGTTGTTTGCTCTCTCGAGTGTCGAGTGTCGACTGTCTCCATGTAAACTGTGCCATTTTTTAGCTGTATGTAATGCTGAATCAACAATATTTAGATGAGTTGTCAGCCTTGTTATTTGGGCTCACAATTGTTTGATTATCATTTAGTCGAGTGGATGTTCCTTTAGTGTACTCCATTTACTATTCAACGTCAGGGAAAGTGCTATTGGGGAGTCTGAAACATCCACGAGTTAGCAATATAATGTTTGTCGCCACCTTCAAAGAAACCTAACAGTAGTGTTCTGGTCACATTCCAGTCTGCCATCAGAAAAGAATGTTATGTAGCATCTGTCGCAAGATATATTTAGGGATTCACCCAATCCTGTTCAGACATGAAGTTAAAAACTGTTATCTTGGGGATATATCTTGTAATATTTGATATGCATTTGTTTATGTCCTTGAATCGTGTCATGAGTTGTTACTTGTTTTACTACACAGCTTTGATGATCATTCTAAAATGATGAATTTGACTTCTGAAGAAGAAATTGAATAGTTTATAGTATCCGGCCTTGTAAACATCATAGTGCAAATGGGTGAAGCTATTTTCTTCTTGCTTATTGTTAAGCCTATACAGTCTATACTTATAAACTTGCATTTTATCTGTAATTTTACCTGAGCTTATTATTGTACTGTCAAGTTCAAAAAGTTGAGCATGACACATTTCACGCTGATCTGAAGGTAAGGCCAAGCCCAAAGTTCGGTGCAAGGGCACAGAAAGTTCGCAGAGCAAAGTAGATAAACCTAACAGTGCTGTCACCGTTGAGAAATGTGTAAATGATGTGTTTGACACTTTCATGTCCCCATTGTTCCTGTCTGAGGTTATGAGCTTTATTTCTTTCTCTATTTTTGTTGTTGGTATTCTTTGTTCTGTGATTAATATTGCCCTGCAGGTATCAAAGAAATTGAACCTTACGACAGAAGAACTTTCTTCCAAATTAGATTTTGATGGCCTTAAGGGACTAGTCACTCCACATTTGGAGAGCATAATGGTTAGTTCCTTGCTAGTATTTCTGTGGCCTATGCCTTTGATATCGATAAGCATAATGAACTCTGATATTTTCCTTGCAGATGGGTCTAAATAATGCATCATACACCGCAGGGTTTGAGGCCGGTTTCGAGACCATGCTCAATAGTGGTTTAAAGGGCCGCCCCTCTCAGAGATAAACTGAATAATTTGATACAAAGAACTTGGGTCCTGTTTGGATGTCATGGTTTTCGAAAACCTTAGCATTGTGAAATTATGGTTTTAGAATCAAAGCCCATCGATACCTTAATACTATTAAAAGCTAGAGGTTTTTGCCGTTTTGAGATAAACCATGAGATTGTTGACTACTGTAGTGTTTTCAATAGTGGTTTAAGCTGGTGGAATGTTCTGCAGGCAAAGAAGCACACGGACGCAAATACAATTTTGGCGTGTAGTGGACAATTTAAAAACTGTTTCCATTTATATATACTGGCCTGTCGAAAACAATAGCGCCATTTCAAGTCTTCTCTTTGCTGATGACAAAGCCAATGCTAGTTCTATACAATCTAAGTGGTCCATGAGATGCTGCGAGCGCATCAATGTACATGCAAAAAAGGCGAACATCGAAACATTGCCTTGTTTAGGCCTTGTTCGTTTACGCAGGAATGGCCTGGAACGCGTCCCATTCCAGGTGGATCGAGCAAAGGTGGAACGAATACCGGCCTGGCCCGGAACGGCCGTTCATTTCAGCCCAACCGGGACGAAATTTGGGCCGGCTCGGCCAATCCGTGCGTGGAACGGCTGGGATTCGATCCCCACCGCAGCCCATCCGGATCGAAACCACTCCCGATTGAAACCTAATCGCTCGACGAAACTCGTTGCCGCGGCGGCTCCAGGCGACGGGCGCGGACGAGGTGCCGCGGCGGCGCCGCTCGCACCAAGAGAACCGGCGGCGACGCGACGACGGCAACCCAGACTCGTCCACCCGACATCCTCTCCCGCTCGCCTGTTTTTTACCGGTAACGTCCACCCCTACTGTTTCTTGAATCTTGACCTCGCTGCCTCCATTTCGACGATGCCAGGAGTGACGGTACGCGGTGCGTTCGCCGATTCGTCGGCGAACGGATGTGCCGTTGCCCTCCAGCTGCTACGATCCATGGGAAACTCGAAAGAGTAGAGGTAGTTCTGCAGCTCCAGATGCGTGATTGGCGGTACCCCGTCGCACCACTTGAGCAGCTGCACGATTTCATGGCTCGGGATCTCGTTGGCGTCAGCCATGATCAAGACGTCGCCGGCAACAATCCCTGACCTTCTGATCAAAACATCAAGTGCACGACGGTGGTAGGCCTCTACATCGAAGGGCCGTCCGGTAGCAGTAGCACCCGCAAGTTGAGATAGAACAAAGGAGAAACTCAGATCTTGATAATTCTCATTGACAATAGGTAACACAACGCTCTAAACAAAGATTCAGAATACGTTGACACACCTTCCAGAACACAAAAGTGTTGTTCTGCATTCCACAATATGTTGGCGCCCTTTTGTGTTTTGGCACAATACGTTGGCACACCTTCCAGAAGGAGAGGTGGTAGGAGGACTGCTCAACATGCGTAGCATAAGCTGTCTGCTACCATAAGACAACAAAGTGTCGGTTCTGATAAGACTTGTAGGTTGTTGAAACTGTCAAAACTCAATGTAGTCCGTGCCTTTTTGATTCAAGAACGGGTTTGTTAAACATTCTTCTGCATTTTTTCAAATTATGGTTAATTTTTGTTTTACTGAAATCAGAACTGAAATCAATTAGTTTATTGAAATCAGAACTTGGTTGTAGAGTTACTATTTTGATCATAACTTGGTTGTAGAGTTACTGAAATCAAAATTGAAATCAGAAGATTGAGTGCTTAGTTGGTCATAGTGGAACTTGGTTGATGTTTGATTTGCTTGTAGAGTTACTATTTTGATCTGTTAAAAGAATTTACGGCTCTAGGTTGAACTGTGTAATGGCAGTGGGTTTTGCTGACATGGGGTCTAGAACTTGGACTATTTCTAGTATTCCACAGTGATGGCTTGTGCAGATTTTTTATGAGAATCTTTACTTTCCCATATGCTGAGAGCATGATATGCTTATGCTAGAAGTTTATGATCACGACATTTTCAGTAAAGTAAGTTCCATTGAAGGTTTTCATTGTATTACTAGCTGAGTGGTTTTGTCAACTGCAGGTATACTTGTTGTAACTATTTCACTGTTTTCTGTAGGATTACATGGGACGGTGTATCTTGACTTTAACCAAGGTTTTGTTGGAAGAAGATTACGCCCAAAGCTTCAAGTTGGAGGGCGCAAAGAGTGGGAAGCTGAACTTGCATGGGTGCACATCTAATTTTTGGGTCTGAGGCTCAGTTAGGTCTAGTTTGAACTTGTCTGAATATGCTGTGAGAACACAGCTCTAATGTATGAATGATGTGTGAACATAGCCCTAGTGTGTGGCCCTGGTGCATGGTTTGTTGATTTGTTGCTGTTTGGAATCTTGAACCTGTGAACTTGCTGTCTCGTTGATTTGTTGTTGTCTGAAATCATGAACCTGTGAACCGAACAGCTAATTTGTTGCTGCTGAATTAATCCTGGCCAGAAATGATGTGTCATCAGGCTTGAGTGATACACCTGGTTTAACTTAATCCTGGGCTGGAATGGAAACAACCCAGGAATGAAATCAGTGCAACCGAACGAACGAGGCCTTATGTTGCTACGACGTCTTGAATTTGCTCTGTTTCTTTGAAAAGATGAGAGGTTAACCAGAAAATCTTTGTTCGACTCAGTATTGTGTAGAATGTAAACTCACAGGATCATGCAACTTGCTCACTGAATTCACTGAAGTCAATGTTATCTGAATATCATGGTACATACTCCTACATAATTGACTGTACATGAAACTGCCACTAATTTGACGTGTTCCTTTGCCTACGTGCGTAGTTACGTACCCTTTATAGGAGGCTCGATTTCATTTTCGCTAAGCAATGCATCTCCCTCTCATGAGACTTTCACCATTTATGTGGAACATCCTGAAGTAGCATAAATCTTTGCTAGGGGGGCACGAGTTACCTGCCTATGCCAACATAACACAGATTAGCGAGCATCTTTGCCTTCTTTGCTGTCAGGTTGCTAGGCTAGCACATGGCATTTCTGTAGTAGGAAGAGAATCAGCGGTGAGATCACTTAACTGAGCATGGAGTAAGGGAGTCATCTCTGTGTGAAGAGCTATATAAGAAACAGAGAGCGACACCATGCGTAGAACGCTGAAAAAAAGTAATAAAAAAAACTCGAAAACGAGGAGAAAAGTTAGTTAAACCGCAAGTTAAATTTACTGTTGAATTATTTTGCGTACTCCGACATATCTTGCACATCTTTGATGTGCAGATGGTTCTGAATTTTCCTCAGACTATGAAGGAGAAGATGAAGACGCAGGTTGCCACAACGGCAAAAGACTGAAGTGCCGTCAAATCATTACCGCCGGCGTCGACCGCCTCCTGCCTACGACGCCGCCCGTGCTCCCACTCGTCGTCGGAATCGTCCAGGCCCCGCGGCGGCCACAGCCACGAGAACGGCCCCCACCTGACCATCGTAGGTTGCTCTCTGAACCGCTCCCGGTTCCTATTGCCAACGCCGCTGCCGCGAGTTGAGGCGCCGCCGCTGCCGCCGCTGCCGCCGTTGGTGTCGGACGCGTCACCAGGCAGCTCGTACCGGCAGACCGGGCACGTGTTGTGTAGGCGCAGCCACGGCACGATACAGTCCGAGTGGTACACGTGCTTGCAGGGCAGCTGGCGCGCAGCCTCCCCGAGCTCGAAGTCCTCCTTGCACACGGGACACTGCGAGCCGTCCGCCAGGTGCGTCCCGTTGATCCGCACCGTCGGGAGCGAGTCGATCGCCGACGACGCCGCAGGCGGCGGCCCGGGTTGGTCGTTCTGGGTGAGCTCGTCGATCAGTCCGTTCAGGTTGGGTCCAGTGAAGTAGTCGCCCGGGTCGATGGCCGGGGGCGTGGACGGCCGCCGCGCCACCGGCGGCGGAGGCGGGGAGGGTACGCGTCGACGAGGAACTGGAGCCGGAACCGGCGCCGGCGCGGGCGGAGGCTGGCGGAAGGCGCGCCCCGGCACGGTGGTGCTGTGTTCCCCGCCGTATATCACCCAGCGTCGCGGTTCGCCGTCGTGCTGGTGCTGCGGGTGGAACGGGTGCGGGACGAAGTGCGGCGGCGGGAGCGCGGGGAGCGCCGGCGGGTCGATCTCGTGCAGGAACCGGCCGAAACAGCGCGGGCAGAAGACGTCGGTGGTCGGGTTGGAGATGATGCGGATCGCGCGGCCGCACTGGTAGCACCAGTACATGCGGCACGTCCGGCGCCGCGCGCCGCCGTCCGTCGACGACATTGCTTGGACGGGCTGATCCGCTGCCTCGAGAGCGCTTGCTTGGGTTGGATGGCAGGCTTGGGGAAGGTCGAGAACTGTGCATGCGGCGAGGATGGTTTTAAAGCGACGCGACGGGGAGGTTTGGATGATTGGTTCGACGGGGAAACTGAGGTGAGGCAGGGAAAGAATGGCTTTGCGTTGAGACGAAAGCGATCCCGCAGCGAGGTGAGGTGAGTTTTCGGCTTCGGCGCCGGTGACTTGAGCACAGTGACAAAGCGCTGGCTTGCTTGCCGGCCAGGAGGAGCTGATCAGCCGCAGCGAAGCAGAGATGGTGCGAGTTGCCAAGTAACTGTGGACGGCTGGCTTGGTCGTTTGGGCGTGCGACGGAAATTCATGGAGACTCCCGCCCCAGGTTTCCACGCGCACGATTAGCATTGGACGTGAGATGGGCCTGATCCTCGAATAGCCCATCTGCTGATCTTCATTCGTGAGCCCATAACGGAGCCGAGTCTAGCACATGGGCCGAATTGGTGGTACTCCGTAGACCGATCGGCCGAAGCTTGGACCGCGGGGGACCGTCGACGGGGTCATGGGGCAGCTGGTCCCGCGAATATTTTTTCTGCGCGCCGAAGGGACGGCCGGAACAAAGCTGTCCCGTCGCGGGGCCGCCGTGGAATATTCACCTAATCATCCACATATTCTCATTAACTTTAATATTATTATTAAAATTACAAAATTAGAGTTTCATTTTCTTTTATAGAACCAGTCCAATTTCACTCTAAAAGGACGACTGAGTACATGTACATGTCGTCTAACTAGTGGGAGACATAGCATCACGTGGCAAATGGTTATGTATGAATACTCCTTTGTAACGTAAAATGTTATAATAATTAGTTTAATTTCAGATATAAAGAATATAAGATGATTTTGTACCCCATCTAAAAAATGTGCAGTTGAGGATTTTGGCGTACTCTTCTTCTTCTTTTTTTCCCCTTCTTTCGAACAGTAGGTGAAATGCGAGAAACGTTTGACGCATTTCAATAATCACCATGTAAAGAGTACCTTTTCAAACTCGATTTTCAGCCGCAAACAGAGTCACCAACTGAATACCGGGACCCACTAACTCCGACCCCACAGTCAGTGAAACTACCTAGCACCCGCAGCAACCAAAGAGATCTATCGATGCCCTAGCAAGTTGGAAATCACCCCTCCTCCGTCCTCGCCTCCGCCCCCTTGTTACTTTCCACGCGACCGCAGAGAGCTCACGGAAAGCTCCCCCTCCCACGCGAGAGACGACGAGCAGTCCAGATCTCTCGGCGGCGATGGCGCTCTCCGATCGCTCCCGCGAGTCGCTCCTCCCGAGATTCCTCTACTCCTCCGCCGCTCGCTCCTTCACCGCCGCCGGCGCGCACCTCCCCGCCTCCGCCCCGGCCCCGGCCGCGGCCGGAGGAGCGGCCGGCGTGCCGATCTCGATCCAGGCGCCCAAGGAGAAGATCGAGATGTACTCGCCGGCGTTCTACGCCGCCTGCACGGCCGGTGGGATCGCCAGCTGCGGGCTCACCCACACGGCCGTCACCCCGCTCGATCTCGTCAAGTGCAACATGCAGGTGAGCGGCTAGTCGCCTAGATCTGTGGCCTTGTTGCTTTCGGGCCACCATTTCGGTTAAGATTGGCATGGATCTGGCTGTTTGTTGTTGTTTCGATGCGTGATGTGGTAGTTGCGTACTTACGATCTCCATTTCAGTACGTCGTGATCTGGATGCATAAGTCTAGCATCGCGCTGTCGCCACCATGCGCATGTATTTCGTCCTTTGTTAACTAAGGCTGCTTTTATCCGTCGTTTGTGCTCCAGACGTCCTCTTCTTTTTAGTTGGTGTAGTTGATGATGAATAGTTCCGCTTGATAGGTATGCGGCTTTTAAATTGATTGCTGAGTGCTGCAGGTACCCTTCAACATTTGTTAGCTCTTCAAGTACTCGAAGTGAGGATCTATGCCCAGAGTTCTAGATGTCTTAATGTCATCAGTTTACTGCAACCTTATGAGTAGTTCCTGTGTTGATGTTATTTTTTATTCCACCTCGTGATGCTCGCTGTTAGCTTCTGGAATTGATAATTAAGGGATTCCACCTCGTGATGTACTCTTTTTTTTTTTTTTGCACTGGGCCACTGGCCTAACATTCATCTTCTACAGTAGGCTAATTTCGTATATGCATTACGACTTATGTGATCTGATTATGATACAAACTAAATTGATGTGCAGTTCTATTTTTATCAACTCAGTTGATATACAAATCATGTTTGGAGTCAGACAGACCATAATATGCAACAGATCGATGGTTTTTGTGGTATCTGATTTTGTTTCATCTGTGTTAAACCAATAGGCACACCCTAGCATGAAGTGTGAAGAAATGCAAATAGCTGTGGCAACTGAATTATTTTCTCTAATTTAGGTCATATAGTGGCCAGTGTTTTAGTTATTTAATATTTTACCTTGATATTGAATTTAATGTTGGTGAACACCCAAATTTCACTCCCTTTACAGTGGGGGCGTGATTAGCTATGTTCTCTACATAATGACTTGTTATTTATCTCAGATTGATCCAGCGAAATACAAGAGCATCACATCTGGTTTTGGCGTCCTGTTAAAGGAGCAAGGAGCAAGGGGCTTGTTCAGGGGATGGGTGCCTACCTTGCTTGGATACAGTGCTCAAGGGGCTTGCAAGTTTGGTTTCTACGAGTTCTTTAAGAAGTATTACTCAGATATTGCAGGGCCAGAGTATGCCGCAAAGTACAAGACCTTAATCTACCTCGCAGGATCTGCTTCTGCTGAGGTAATTGCTGATGTGGCTCTCTGCCCCTTTGAAGCTGTGAAGGTTCGTGTGCAGACACAACCTGGGTTTGCTCGTGGGTTGAGCGATGGGCTTCCCAAGTTTGTCCGTTCGGAGGGTGCTCTTGGGTAAGTAAATGGATTGAATGAATTCCATGTTTTAGTGTTCTGTTTCTGATCTAATGTACAAACTTACTGTTTTATTACTTGAAGGCTTTACAAGGGACTTGTTCCTCTCTGGGGCCGTCAGATTCCTTGTAAGTAACTTGTGTTGTCTTGGTACAATATTCTTTATTTTTCAAGTTTATTTTCTATTTTGTTGCTGCCTCAATATAAAACATTGAAGTTGAGTGCTCTGAAACCGATCCTAAACTCTCTTGATGTGTTTGTGATTCTTGTGAACAGGACACTTTGTTGTGCAGTGGTCATCGCTAAATTTATGTATATTTTTATGTAATGTGTGCCCTTCTTAGTTTGAAATTTAGGAAAACCTGGAGATATTTTTAGGATTAAAACCCTTTGAAAATTTTCCCACGAGGAACTTTGGATTCTGTAGAAACTTTCATAACATTAGGGATATCAACACATCATTTGTCAGACTGGTCATATACTGTTGTCTATTAAAACAATTATGTATTGACCAGGCAGCTGTCTTTTGTCTATCTTACATATT
>BCLG01001288.1:42631-63764 GCA_001602295.1 Zoysia matrella
CCCCCCCCCCCCCCAACCACCACCACCAAAAAAAAAAACGAGCAAATGGCCTTGGAGTAAAGGGAACCCATATTTCTGCTTTAGTTTTATACCTTTAGCTCTCTGGTTTCTGGGATTTAAATCTGCATGAGAACCCTCCCCCCTCCCCTCCCAAAAATAAAAACTAATTTCCCCTAATCTCTTGTTCTCAGTAGTAGTCCTCTGTATATTTTGTTATCAAACATCTTAGTTTTCCTGATAATTAGAATCTCTTTTTACCATGGCATGGACTGATCCACAGTAGCTTTTGTAGCCAATATAGAGTATTTCCTAACCAGGGGTTTCATAAATTAGCAGACTAAATTTTCACCACTAAGTTATTGGAATGCCTGTGCTTATTTCTTTTGCTTTATTCTTTCATATGTAATTTTTATTTTGTACTCATCTGTTGAATATTTCCTTGATTTATTCAGATACCATGATGAAGTTTGCTTCATTTGAGACAATTGTTGAGATGATCTACAAGCATGCTGTTCCCACACCGAAATCTGAGTGTAGCAAGCCTTTCCAGTTGGGTATCAGCTTTGCTGGTGGTTACATTGCTGGTGTCTTCTGTGCTATTGTTTCTCACCCAGCAGACAACCTCGTCTCTTTCCTGAACAATGCCAAGGGTGCTACAGTTGGTGATGTAAGCATATTTCAGCTATTACCTCAGCCTTTATCTTGCTATGTTGTTATTAGCCATTAGTTGATGGGTATTGGTGCTGTATTCTTCCAGGCTGTTAAGAAGATGGGCCTCGTGGGTCTTTTCACCAGAGGACTTCCACTTCGTATTGTCATGATTGGTACCCTTACTGGTGCTCAGTGGGGAATTTATGATGCTTTCAAAGTCATGGTTGGACTGTAAGTATCTGACCTTTTTAATTGGTTTCTACAATAGCCATTTTCTTTTGAATGTCCAGTTGATTATTTATTTTGTTTCCCTTTTCCAGCCCAACAACTGGTGGTGTTACTCCACCACCAGCCACAGCCGCCGCAGAGGTTGAGTTGAAAGCAAGCGCTTGATTTATAAGTTTGACATGTATTCTTGGAGAGAGAATCTCTGGTGGATGAGATTGTATCAATTACTTTGAGTCCAGTAGCTAAATCTTTTGCCCTTTTGTTAATGGATGATTCTTCTGTCATCCCTTTGATGAGAGGAACTCATTAAACAGGTGAGAGATGTCTTTTTGGCCCCCGGAAAATTTGCTGCCTGATACATAATAATTGTAGGACAGCATGGCTCTTCGAGCTCAGGTTTTGTTATCTACTATACTGAGGAATGCTCACATCATGGTGTTTCCAGTAAGCACACCATTCAATTTGTGCTGCTTGTTTTGTGATGTGCACAGCTTATGTGGATGATTGAAGGTTTCACGGTTATCGTATCAGTCTTGGGAAATCCAAGGCTGTTATCGGTTTATGCGATGCTGCTGTAGAGATCGGACGTTTGACGCAAACAAGGATTGCTGTCAGCTTGAGAGTTTATATGATTTGATTGTGGTGGTACCTGTGTGTTGGGGGTACTATTTTTAGTTCTCTGAAGCAACAATTTGAATCTGACGAGTTAACATTTCTGCATCATCAGGCCGGTGAAGCTGCGTTAGCCTTATGACATACCGTGGTGGTTGACTTTGCAATGCGGCTTGTGATGGTGCAAGTCAACAGACGGTGCATAAGATTCTTCTATAGAAAACGTGCTGTTTACTCTCTTCAGGATCATTATTTTTGATATTTTACATATATTAACTTTAAAGTGGTTAAGTTTAAAAATGTGAAAATTATATGAATAGATTTATTTTTAAAATTTCTTTCATAAAAGTATACATATGTTATTTTTAAATAAAAATTTATAGAAAAAAATAAAAATTAAAGTTGCATTTTTAAAACTGTATCATAATTCAAAACATCAAAAAAAATATGAGACCCGAGAAAGAGGAAGTAGAAGCTAATGTGCGCGCAGCCACTCCTGCGGCTCGGTGGCGCCTCATGAAGAACCCATTTTTTCGGAGAGAAGGTGCGTACAGGTGACGTTGAGCGAGGGGGAGTGGCCGGGGGCGACGGCGTGGGTCACCGGCAACAGAAGCGCCGGCGATTGTTGGCTCAGTGTCTTGCACACAAATTGTGCGGCACGGTTATCGCGTGCAGGAATGACGAAGCTCCCCCAGCAGCTTGCCCGTTCTTCCGCTGCTCTGCAAGCTTTCACCATGAGTCTGACTGCACTGCACGCAACTGAACTTCGCCGGCCGTCGACGCGTACGCCACCGTCCACTCCATTCCGTAGCCCGTACAAGCGAATGCGTGCAGCGCCTGATGCATGCATCTATAGTCGCGTGGATCAGGAATGGCCAGCTCGCTTGATCCGCAAAACCAATAAGCCGGCAATATTCTGCGACAAGTTGCTCCTGGAATAAAGTTACAAGTTGCAACCACGAAAGGAGATATGAAAAACAACGCCCCGGAGCAAAATTCATCACCATGTCCCCGGCGAGCGCACCGGAATCGGTCATTGTTTTGCTCTACATGGGACGATGCTTCTATACACCATGGTAACCCTGAAACATCTATGGGTTCAAAACTTCAGGTCCTGATGCTCAGGTGAGAGCGAGGCAACGAGACTTTACGCTGACAAGCTCAAGCTGATCTAGGAACGAGTCCGGCTCATTTTCGGCTGGTCTCCATGCGGCCATGCCCGTGCAAGTCTGCGTTCAAATTTGAAGTAATCTATACTTACAGAGTTCAGAGCAGATTTCTGTTTGGTTTTTGCATCCACTTGCGAACTGCACCACTTGCAATCTGCACCAGATGCAAACCGGCGAGAGCATGTGCCCTGACGCGTCGCCTCCGGGGGATCTGGGACTGGGGTGCGTGACATCGTGCGCGCTGGATGAGAGGCCGGAGCGACAGGAACGCCGCATGATGAAACAGACACGGCTCTCGCACGATTAGAAGTACTTCCTCCTGATAAAAAAAAAACTTTCTCCGTTTTAAAATATAAATATTTTTAGATTTATTCAAAATCAACAGTTTATCATTTTGATTATTAATAATATATAATTAATAATATTTTATCATATAAAAATTATATTTTTAAATTTTATTATGAAATAAACTTTCATAAAAAATATATTTTATATTAGAAATGATGTAATTTGTCTGGATATTATTAATAAAACTTAAAAAAAGTTTGACTTTGAAGCTTATATTAGTAGAATATCTGGCGGGGGGGAGGTGGTTCCCGGGTTGAAATACTAGAACGCCATCGGAACAAATCAAACAGAATCCGCATCGAGATCATCAGCCGATAGGCTTCCTAATGACAATCATTAAGAGACCTGCTTATTGTTTTAAAAATAATACTCCCTCCGTTTTAAAATAAACGATGTTTTTTATTTTTTGAAATCAAAATTTGAACATTCATTTTATTTAAAAAATATACGAAAATAACAAAAATAAACAAATCAAGCTCAAAATATTTCTAATAATAAATCATTTCACAATTAATTATTTTTCACAAAATTTTTAAATAAGACAAAAAAAAAGATATTTGAAAATTAAAAAACACTCATCTCGTTCCAGACATCGTGTCCCTGTGGTGAATCCATGCTGATCAGCTTGGAGAAGGTGTGGCCAAAAGTTTTCTGTTTTTTTAATACAAATGTAATGTGAACAAGTGTACCGTTCATGTGCCGCCGATTCGCGCGCCACGTCCAGACACACCCGGTGCCGGCATCACCTTCACACCGTAAACTAAAGCGGGAACGAGACAGGCGGCCGCAGCTGCACGCCGACGCCGCAGCGCGGGCCGCAAGTCATCGTCGCGTTGCATTATTTTTTGCGTCTCCAGATCCCACCCCCGGCCAATGGCTTTCGAGTCAACTCCCCCACCGCAACACCCACCACCACCTCCCCTGCCTCCGGCCCTGCCCCGCCATGCCATCGTCACGCACGCCTCCCCCACCACCATGCCATGAGCCCGCCGCTCCATGGGCTCAGTGTCGTCTTGCTCCTGCTCAGCGTTGTCTGGTTCCGGGTCCGCGCGGGCAAGGTCGCCACGGAGCTCATCACCCCGGACTTCTCGGCGTCCTACTACCTCTTCATCGACACTGTCGGCGTGTTCCTCAAGTCCAGGAACGGCGCGTTCCAGGCCGTGGTGTACAACCCGTCGGGGCAGCAGGAGCAGGCCCGGTACTACCTCGCCGTGGTCCACGCGCCGTCCAAGACCTGCGTCTGGGTCGCCAACCGCGCCGCGCCTATCGTCGACCCCGCCGCCCCGTTGCAGCTCACGAAGCAGGGGATCTCCATCGAGGACCCCAACGGGACGGTAGTCTGGTCCACGCCACCGTTCGGGGTCTCAGTGGCCGCGCTCCGGCTCCACGACACCGGCAACCTGGAGCTGCTCGACGCGAGGAACGCCACGCTCTGGCAGTCGTTCGACATCCCCACGGACTCGATTGTGTCGTCGCAGCGGCTCCCCGTCGGGGGGTTCTTGGCATCCGCTGCGTCGGAATCGGACCTGTCGGAGGGGCGCTACCGGCTCAGCGTGACGGCTGCCGATGCCGTGCTCACATGGATGGGTTCGCTGTACTGGCAGCTGTCGAGCGACGGCAAGTCCATCAAGGACCGCGACGGCGTCGTTCAGAGATTGCTCGTCAACGGAACGGGGCTGTACCTCCTAGCGGAGGACGGCGGCGTCGTCATCCAGGTCACGTTGCCGGCCGCCGAGCTGCGTATTGTTAAGCTAAGCTTTGACGGGAAGCTGCATATCACGAGCTTCGCGTCGGCGAACACGTCGTCGACGCCCATCGACGGCGGATTCGAGGCGCCGGGCAATGGATGCGAGCTGCCACTCTCCTGTGGCGCGCTCGGGCTCTGCACGCCCAGAGGCTGCACGTGCCCTCCTCTGTTCGCGGCGTCGCAAGACGGTGGTTGCACGCCGTCCGACGGGTCCACCACGCTGTCCGACGGCTCCTGCAACAGCAGCAGCGCAACTGAAGGTAGCAGGCTTCCGGCGTCGTACGCCAGCCTTGGCAATGGCGTCACGTACTACGCCAATAAGTTCGTGCAACCGGACCTGGCCGGCCAGAATATTTCGTCATGCCGGGCGCTGCGCACCAGCAACTGCTCCTGCATCGCCTACTTCTACGTCGACGCCTCGTCGTCCTGCTATTTGGTGCAGCACCAGCTTGGATCCGTGACAAGCGCCAACTCAACCGGTGGCTCGGACAGGCTCGGTTACATCAAAGTCCAGAGCTCGCAATCCCAGGGGTCATCGAAAAGCTCGGCCTCGAATAGCACTCTCGTCGCCATCCTGCTCCCGACCGTCATCGCGTTTGTGCTCATCGTCATTGTCAGTGGCGTCGTAATCAATTCGTGGCGCAAGGAAAAGAGGCGGGCGTCCCGGTCCAGGGTGCTGCAGCTCCGGCGTAAGCGCTCGCCGTCAGACTCAACGCACCTCGTGCGCGAGATTGAAGACGACGGCGGCGATGACATCGTTATCCCTGGCCTCCCGACCCGGTTCACGCACGAGGAGATCGAGGACATGACCAACAGTTACCGCATCAAGATCGGCGCGGGCGGGTTCGGCGCCGTGTACAAAGGCCAGCTCCCCGACGGCTCGCTGGTGGCCGTGAAGAAGATCGAGGGTGTTGGGATGCAGGGCAAGCGCGAGTTCTGCACCGAGATCGCCGTCATCGGCAACATCCACCACGTCAACCTCGTCCGCCTCCGCGGCTTCTGCACCGAGGGCCAGCGCCGCCTCCTCGTGTACGAGTACATGAACCGTGGCTCCCTCGACCGTTCCCTGTTCCGGCCCGCCGGCCCTCTGCTGGAGTGGAAGGAGCGGATGGACGTCGCCGTCGGCGCGGCGAGGGGTCTCGCGTACCTCCACTTCGGCTGCCACCAGAGGATAATCCACTGCGACGTCAAGCCGGAGAACATCTTGCTCGCCGACGGCGGTCTGGTGAAGATTGCCGACTTCGGGCTCGCCAAGTTCCTCACGCCGGAGCAGTCCGGCCTGTTCACGACGATGCGGGGCACGCGCGGGTACCTCGCTCCTGAGTGGCTCTCCAACGCACCCATCACTAACCGCACCGACGTGTACAGCTTCGGGATGGTGCTCCTGGAGCTCGTGCGTGGCCGCAAGAACCGCAGCGAGCGCGTAAGCGGCGGCGGCGGCAACGAAGCCTCCGGTTCCTCGAGCGGCACGACGGGCAGCTCGGCGTCGAGAAGTGACTATTTCCCGCTCGCTGCGCTGGAGGCGTACGAGGCCGGGCAGTACAAGGAACTGGCGGACCCGCGGCTGGAGGGACGCGTGGTGGTCGAGGAGGTGGAGAGGGTGGTGAAGGTGGCGCTGTGCTGCCTCCACGAGGACCCGCCCCAGCGGCCGAGCATGGCGGTTGTGGTCGGCATGCTCGAGGGCACCATGGAGCTGTGGGAACCGCGCGTGCAGTCGCTCGGGTTCCTCCGGCTGTACGGCCGGGGCTGCGCCGGGTCCGCGGCCGGTGGAGGCAGTGATGACATCAACCTCAACCAGATGCGGTCCGGCGGAGACCGGTCAGGGACGACGACATTGACGACGATGAGCGGCTGGCCGTCGTACATGTCGTCGTCTCAGCTCTCCGGGCCAAGGTAGCGAGGAATGGAAACAAAATTGTTTCTAGTGTTAGAATGTACTGTACGAATCAATGGTTCCTTGACCAGATGAATTTTTTTTTTTTGCTGGGAAAAAAGACCAGATGAGATGAGTTTATATGTGTCTCGTCCCCGAGGAAGATCCAGGGCAGTTGCTCACGTGAAGGACTGCACGAAACAACATCCATCTATTCATACGATTTGTGATCCACTGCTACAGCTACCACGTACTATACCATTCAGTATGAAGGATGAAAAGGTTGTGCACCACAGAGCTGATATCCAACTTCCATCTCTGTCTAAAACTCAGACATGTCATGATGGAGATACAATTTCTCTATCGCAAAACTATTCATCAACAAAATTGACATTATCTCGTGCATTGTATCGTATTGGGTCGTGCCAGTAATAGAGGCCTTGTGTTGGTTCATTTAGTAGGGCCCATCTGACCAAGACAATAAGAAGTAGCAATAAAATTGCCTCAAATCTACATATGCATGAGTTAGGAGTTGGGACGGATGTTTTTTTTCCTATAGAATTTTTTTTCGAAAGATCCCTATGGAACTTTTAACATCACAGTAGGAATAGATGTGCTGTTCTGAAGAAATTGCGGTTCATTCTTGCATTACGCATGGCATGACTTGGAAACTTGGATCGAACGGAGCGCCACATCGAGCATATTGTACCTGGTGGACTACGTATTGCACACCAACTTCCACGGGAAAAACACCATCTAATTAGTCGCGTTTGCCTTGGTCCGGTCATGTACCTTCCCAAGTGCTCCTACTGCATGAGCATCCATTAGTGATCTCGACGACTTTTGTGAGGTACTGTGCGTAGTATTCAGAACCATTGAGGTAGTACTGCATAGCACGGCCAAAAACACGCGATCCGCGAGGCCCTTGCTTCTTGCCGCCATTTCCTCTCACATTTCTTCCGGGTTTCTCCCGTACGGAGCAGGAGCCGCGTATATATATACATTGCTTCTCCGTCATCAGTGGGTTGTCCGGCTTACGTGCAAAGGAACTGAGGGATGGAGTTGGAGGCGCACCAGAGCGTGCAGGCGCTGGCGACGTCGCTGGGCGCGCTGCCACCGGAGTTCGTGCGGCCGGAGCAGGAGCAGCCGGGCGCGACCACGTACCGCGGGGCCGCCGCGCCGGAGGCGCCGGTGATCGACATGTCGGAGCCCGGTGCCGCCGCGCTCATCGCGGAGGCGGCGCGGGAGTGGGGCCTGTTCCAGGTGGTCAACCACGGCGTGCCCGCGGCGGCGGTGGCGGAGCTGCAGCGCGTCGGGCGGGACTTCTTCGCGCTGCCGCAGGAGGAGAAGCGGCGGTACGCGTTGGACCCGGCGTCCGGGAAGATCGAGGGCTACGGCACCAAGCTGCAGCGGGACCTCGCGGGCAAGAAGACGTGGAGCGACTTCTTCTACCACGTCCTGGCGCCGCCGGCGATGGTGAACCACGGCATCTGGCCCCGGAACCCCGCCGGGTACAGGGAGGCCAGCGAGGAGTACTGCCGCCACATGCAGCGGCTGACGGGGCAGCTGTTCGAGCACCTCTCCCTGGGGCTCGGCCTGGAGAAGGGCGCCATGGCGGAGGCGTTCGGCGGCGACCAGCTCGTGTTCCTGCAGAAGATCAACTTCTACCCGCCGTGTCCGCAGCCGGAGCTCACGCTCGGCCTGGCGCCGCACACCGACATGTGCACGCTCACCATCCTCGTGCCCAACGAGGTGCAGGGCCTCCAGATCTTCAGGGACGGCCACTGGTACGACGCCAAGTACGTGCCGGACGCGCTCATCATCCACATCGGCGACCAGATCGAGGTACTCCTATATATATCTATCCTGTCCGTACGTTGGGAAAGAAAAAAAAACTGATTCTGATTGACAAGCGCGCAATAACGTACGGGTCTGGGTTGGCAGATTTTCAGCAACGGGGAGTACAAGGCGGTGCTGCACCGTTCGACGGTGAACAAGGAGAAGACGCGGATGTCGTGGCCTGTTTTCGTGGAGCCGCCGCAGGAGCTCGTCGTGGGGCCGCACCCGCCGCTCGTCACCGACGAGAGCCCGGCCAAGTACAAGGCCAAGAAGTACAAGGACTACCAGCACTGCAAGATCAACAAGCTGCCGATGTAACGGACCAGTGCCGCTACCGGCACCGCTGGTCATGCCATCCTTGTGCGCTGCGGCCGGTTTGTTCAGTCTGGGCGTCGCATATATCGCTCGTGTGTCGACACGTCAGAAGCACTACATTCGCTAGTACCGTAAACCTTCGTGTCCGCGAATATGAATCAAAATAAAACTTTAAAGTGTGACGTATTGATATCTCAATAAATAAGTTATTTTAAAGAGTAAGATTAATCAGTACATAACTGTTGATTTTACGATGAATTTAATCTTATTGTTTATACGTAATTAAATGTTATATTTGATTGATAATCAAAGTGGAAACTGTTTGATCAAATATAAAAATATTTATACTCATGTACGGAGAGTTTTTTTTCCCCTTTTTTTAAGGGGGCTAGTACTGTCTATTGGATCGACGGGGGCCCAGATTGGCCCAGATGACTTGCTTAAATACTCTATGTGGATCTTTTGGTCATCCTTAAACGCGAGTGGGCCTGCCTGCGAGTACTAATTACAAGATGATGGCTTTGTTGGTCCTCTTGCATAAACGTTTTATTAATGAAATAGGCAAACTGACACTGGGCGATTTGCATACAAACAACAGGGCAAAAGATTCCTCACGATAGAAATACAGTACGTATTCCTACAGTAGCAAATATTTCCTTCCTACCTGAGCCGCCACTTACACTGTAGAAGCAAGCATCATCCTAGATCGTGGCATACCCTTCCACGACACCACCTCTTATCCAGAGACCAGACGTCAGACACGCATTACCCCAATACACGCTAACGATGGAGACCCTTTCGTGCTCCGCCTGGTCTGTGTCAATGAGCCGATTTTCCTAGGGCGCACGGATGTGCGGGTGGACCTCCGCGCAGTCCATTCCGCCCCATCAACGATCTCTCGCGCGCTGTTGTTTTTTTTAGAGAGGGCCCAATTGTCTGTTGGAGGAGGAGTTAGTCCGCACATCCGTGCGAGCTGACTTTTTCTTTACTAGTCTGTGTCACCACCACTCACTTTCACATTACATGCAGTAGTGGTAGGGGCAGTACAAATCCGTGGATCTTTATATCCAGCGTCTGCACCTGGGGCGGCTGGAATAGCGCCTTCATGGCGGACGAACGAGCCTTCATCAGTTTCTCTTTCGGGTTCAACAGTAAGATTCGGCGAGCGACGAGCCTAATTGGATACTGCATGGACTATCACTGCTACTGAGTTGATTACTGAAGTAGGTCTCCTATGTGATGCTTTCCGTTAAGTAGAGGAGGCGCTTGCTGGACAACAAGACAATCGTGTGGTTGTACAGCTGGTACTGTGATAAACTGATGGGACGCCAATAATCTGCAGCTGATGACTGTGGAATGAAGATGACCGTGTCGAGAAACTCCTGCGCTTCACACATAGTACTGGAGAGAGAGAGAGAGAGAGAGAGAGAGACCTAAGTCGTACGTCGACGTGGCTTGATGCCGACTTGTTCCGCGCCTGCACGGCAGCCAAGGCATCCCCTTCTTGGAAGCGACGTGCAGCCCCACAGTAGCTAGTAGCTACGTTCTGCGTATCGTCATGCGTGTCGTCTTCGTGCAAGCAACGCTAGCCAAGTGTGCGTAGAGGAATCCAACGGTGGTCGATTCTTCGGAGCTGACTCGGTCCTTGTCTGCCATATCGATTCCTACGTGCACCGGACCAAAAAAAATCCGTCCGCAGCTTCAGACAGAGACCGCTTTCACCGCGCCGCGTCTCCGTCCATTGCATCGATCTGCGCCGGATTCCAGCGAGTTCTCGCCGGAAGAGAGCGGCCTGCACGCGCGTGATAAGCGGAGTGACGACGGAAAGCGGGGCCTCGCGCGCTCGCTACTTGCATCGGCCACCCATTTCCATTTCCTTCACCCCCGGCCGTGTCTCTCACGTAACGACCACTGGTGAGCGAGTGGTGACCCGTTTCGAGCGGACCGACCGGTGCTGACGCTTACCCATTTTTTTGGGGGTATCGATATTGCTTTGACACATAAAATTTCCATGTCACGCCCTTGCTTGCTGGCAATACGGAAGGATCCTTCAAACCTCGGACTTCTCGTTATACAGTGTGCATGTGTACCTCTAGTCGGGTTCTTTTTTTTTCCCCCTTGTGCGTGAAACTGGTCAAAGGATGTTGTTGCACCATCATGAATTGAACTGGAACATGTGACAACACTTTGCCTCGTGGATGTGGTGCTTAATTATTGTACAGAGGAGAATGAACCATACACCACTCATCGTCACATTACGAATATGAATTTATTTTTGGGATTCGAATCATTTTTACGAACCTATTCTTTTTGCGTACTCCGTACCTAGAATGCCTAGCCGTGGTTCTGAAAGAAAAGAGCTATAAAAAAAACATAGAATGTTCAGATAGACCACGGAGCTTTGCACTAATCTAAAAACGTATTGCTGACGTGGCTAATATATACTCTCTTCGTTTCAAAATAAGTGTTTTTCTAAGATTTTTAAACATCTCCTTTGACCACTTTTCTTATTCAAAAAATTTATGAAAAAATAATTAATTTTATTGCGAAATAATTTATTATTAAAAGAACTTTAAGCTAAATTTGTTTATTTTATTATTTTATAAATTTTTTGAATAAGACAAATAGCTAAACATCAATTTTAAAAAGTCAAAATAGGTTACTTATTTTGGGCCGGAGGTAGCAGTGTGTTAAACATAGTTGGTAATGGACATTTTCTCATACTTAGTAAGACACGTGTGTAGCACTCCAAGGCCATCTATATATAGTCAACCTTATGCTTCGACGTATCACGTACCGGGTGCTCCATCGTAATATAGGTAGCAGGTGGTCCTAGAAAAATACAGTTAGCAGGGCTTTCGGTTTCTGCAAGTTCTTACTTCTTACAACGCGCCATTGCAATCTTTTAGCTTGTAGCTTGCTCCTGGGTCTCACTCAACTCGCAACCATGCCTGGCACCGATGGATCACAAGGAGAAGGCGGCGGCTTCGGCACCGATTTCTTGGTGCTGCGGCCGGAGAACGCCGGGCTCTACCACCTCGTCCACCTCCTTTCGTCGAGCAAGGTGGCGGACAACGCGGCCGTCGACTGTCCCGTCGGCACCGAGATAGCCGAGTTGCGGCGGCGTTGGGCCGTCTTCGTGTCGCTGGTGGCGCAGGTGCTGTTGCTGCGGGCGAAGAAGCCGGTGGCCCTGCTCGGTAGGGCGACGGAGTACTGGATGAACCTCCTCGCCAAGAATGGCGGCGGCGTCCTCACGCTCATCGTCAAAGCTCTGCAAGGTACCCATAAATCGGTCGAGTCTCCGAAGGTCGCTCAATCCTGTTAAGGTTCATCGATCTTGTTCGCCGGTGCCAGAATTTATTATCTTCTTAAATTTTCATTTCACGGACTCAACTGTCCTTGACGTAGGAATAATGTCGTTGTAGAATTAATGAAGATGTGGCAGTTATGCTCGTTTAGCTTTCACCTGGAGTACGTACTGTACTCAGATCCATCCATTTGTTTCTTCCAGGCATGGACACTCCCGTAATGTAAATTTTGACATGTCATCTTGATATCCTACACTTTTAAAAAGGGATCAAGCGTATTAAGGATTAGAAAAGGCACAAAAAATCAAGTTCAAAAGATGACGTGTATTCCATTTTGTATGCATAGATTCATAACTCATTTTATAATTATGCTTCGCTTCACCAATCCCTTAAGCAAGTATGAATGATACGCTGTCATTTGCTTGCTGCAGAGGACCAGCGTTAATTGATCCACTAACAGTTTCCCTAATAACACATATTACAATTACATGCTATCAAGTCCATAGTCAAATAATAATAAAAATAAGATACTCATGTCCATATCCAAGACCATTTCGAGAGATGGAGACTTCTCATAATCTTTTCAGAATTTTACGTTCTCTGATCCCACTCTGCTCTTTCTGTTAATTACCAAAGAAAATTATCGCTGACCTCAATTAGAAGAAGAAAGAACTCCACTAATTGCAGTTACCAATCGTTTCAGGGAAGCTAAAATTTCCAGACAGAAAATCCGTTGACTACCTCTCCGGCGCTGGACTATTCGATCCGAGAATCGAGCTAGACACGAAAGTTAAGCCAGGGGATAGCAACTACCACGCTGCTCTATCAGTCATGGCTGCAAAGCTAGCCTACGAGAATGACCTAGTCATACAAAATGTTGTTGAGAAACATTGGCAGGTGAAAGACATTCACCTCATCCAAATTCAAAACCATTTACAGCATCAGAGGTATCTGAATTTGTTGTGCTAATTGTTCAGATGAAATTCGTGGCGTCCTACAACTGCTGGAATGGTGAGAACCATGGATCGACTTTGATGTTGAGCAAAACCCAAGCACGCATGCGATTCTGAGGTTCGTCACCACTGTTTTTCTCTAGATTTTCAACACGACTACACGACCCAGGCGTACATGTTCGCCGACAAGCCGGCGGACGCCAGCCTCGCCGTGGTGGCGTTCGGCGGCACGAGGCTGTTCGACACGGAGCAATGGTGCGTCGACATAGACTTCTCGTGGTACGACATCCCCGGGGTGGGCAAGATCCACGGCGGTTTCATGAAGGCGCTCGGGCTGCAGCGGCACGGCGGCTGGCCTCGCGACGTCACCGATCACGACGGCGACGACAAGCGGCCGTTCGCGTACTACGCCATCCGCGAGCGGCTGCGGAGCTTCCTGTCCGAGAACTCGCACGCTCGGTTCGTGGTCACCGGGCACAGCCTCGGCGGCGCGCTCGCCGTGCTGTTCCCGACCATCCTCGCGCTGCACCGGGAGGACGCCATGCTGGCCAGGCTGCACGGCGTGTACACGTTCGGGCAGCCTCGCGTCGGCGACAAGGAGGTCGGCAAGTTCATGGACAGGTACCTGGTGGACGAGCTGAGCAGGTACTTCAGGTTCGTGTACGCCAATGACATCGTGCCGAGGGTGCCGTACGACGACGCTGCGTTCCAGTTCAGTCACTTTGGGGTCTGCCTCTACTTCGACAGCCTCTACAGAGGACGGGTCTGTTTTGCCCTTGAGTACCCTGTTTTTTTTAATCAGGTTTGCACGAGCCAGGAATTCTTTTATTTTTCAAAAAAAATGAAAAAGGCTGGTTTTGCATCTTTTTAAAATAAAAAAGATTTTTTTTTCATTTACTGCTATTAATCGGTCTTTCGAACATGTTACGAGCATATCCATACAGAAGACTCCTAATGATTGGGTAAGACAGTTTCCTTAAACTTTCAAGGCAAGCAAGAGAGACTTGGAAGCAAGAACTTTATCAGCTGACTGCAGTCACCATATCCATCCACGATTCCTATAGCTGTAGAAAAATCCAAAACCCAGAGCAGTATGAACTGACCACGTTTTCGCGGCGTCGAATGAAATGCAGGTGGTGAAGGAGGAGCCAAACAAGAACTATTTCTCGCTGCACACCGTGGCGCCCAAGTACCTGAACGCGGCGTGGGAGCTCGCCCGGAGCTTCCTCATCGGCTACGTCGCCGGGCCGGAGTACGCCGAGGGGTGGCTGATGCGGCTCGCCAGGGTCGCCGGGCTCGTGATCCCGGGTTTGCCGCCGCACTTGCCGTGGGATTACGTGAACTCCACCAGACTCGGCGCGGGCTCGCTGGGGCCGCTGAGCTAAGTTGTCATCAGATCCAGTGGAGATTAAACTGAACGGTGGGTTTGTTCTGAAAGAAATTCTGTAAAAACAAGTTTCACAAAATAATATTTTATAGAACAACAAAGTAATGTTTAAATAACTGAGAATCATTTTATTAACCCAAAATTGTGATGAATGTCAAGTGAGTAAAAAAAAATCAATTTTTATTGGTTTTGAGTTGGGCAGATTATGATCTCTTATTCTAAGAAAGAAGAAGAAGAAGAAAAAAAGAATGTGCTCAATTTCGTATACAAGAATGTTGATTACTACTCTTTAAGCATCTTTTCTCAGGTTATTTGCAGAGTGTTTTGATTGTGTGATCATCCATGAATCTTTATAATACATGAGTACATTGAAGATGAAGAGCACTATCTGAGTATGCTTAGATGTATTAACTTTATAATTCAGAGTGCTTGTAATTTGACAATATACTCATTTATAAATTAATATAATTCTTCTTTCACTAAGAAAAATTGTCAGACAAATTACATTGTCACCACCATCCAGACTTGGCCATCGATACCCCAAACATCAAATATTATAGAGCAGTGACTCACATAAGAGCCATCTGCGCAATTTTTCGTGAGCGGATTCTTTGCAAAATAATCTGAGCACTATGCTGCTGACGGTATAGAGCAAGCCCAGATGACATATCAGCACCGCTCAATGATCTGTTATAATCATCTCTAACAGATGGAGGCACTTCTGGCAATAAGTCAATACCAGCTAAATGTTGTGCCCACTTGTATGGCCGTGAATCCTTGTCACTGAAGTTTGGATCCTCCCCAGCGGAAATCTTGGCCATCTATCAAAATTAATAGCAAAACCACTCTTTCAGCAAACGTGAGAAATAACCATATGCCATAAGGACGAAATGTTCTAACAAAGGATTTTGCGGCTGAAATGAAATAAAAGCAATAGTAACCCGATGCTTCCTACAATATATGATCACATAAAAAAAAGAAAATACTGCAACTGTATCAGGGTTGCTGCAAATAATAAGTGCCATAACTGCCCAAAAAGGCGAGAATACCAATTACATGTTCTTTAAACTACATACCTGGTGAGGCAGCTCTAAACCAGTATCATCTGGAAAAAGGTTGCACAAGATATTGCTGTCCATGCCCTCTGAATCTTCAATTCCAACGCAGACAACATTCAACTTTGCTAGGAACTCAAACCCCAGGGTGATGAGCTTACAACGTTTGCTACTAGAGTCTTCCATATCATATAAATGGAGGATAATCCTAAGGGGATGAAGCTGATACGTCACTGCAGGATTGTTAGCTTCCTTCACCAAATTCTTTTCGGATCTTGATCTTCTTCTCTGAGCATCATCTTCTTCATCAACTCCATCATCATCCATTTTGTTATTGTCCCCGTTGGATAGGATGCCTGCTATTAAATAAATACAAGACATTCTACATCAGGAGATCTTCAGACCTACCAATTTACCGTACTAGTGGAATGAGATTACATGGAAAAAAAGGATCAGATACCATGCGAATTACATGGAAAAGTATCACATAACATAGTCATTCCATACTGCACACTGGTCACATCTACCTACTAAATAAATATCGTGGCAATTTGATACATTACATTTGTCTCTAGTATTGAATTCAAACAGAAAATCAAGCAACCTGTGGACACACTGCTGGTTACGTGTTCCACTAGGAATTAGCAAAATGTCATTATAAAATCATCTGCTTTGGTTCAAAGAAAAACACCTATTTAAAAACAGGATTGAAGATACACACCAAAGGATTAACCGCAACTATGCATGCAAGAAAATATATACCTTTTTCCTTCTTGGTTTGCTGTTTAGCAAATATCTGAGCATCTTTTGTGCTTCCTGCGATCTCTACTTCAATATTCTCTCCAAATGCTTCTTTCTGTCCTAACAACTGAGTGTATGTTATATAAAGAGGGGCGGGAAGCAGCACGGCTGCATGATGCTGCTTAATTTTCTTGGTATGCTGCAAGCCAAGCTGCTGCTGCACTGGCAGTGATGCTTTCTTTAGCGGTTTCAAATGTGATGGGAGGTTTGAAAGGAACGTTTTCCGATTAGCAATTGTCTCCAGTAAACTGCTCTTTTGTTGTTCTAATTTCTTGTGCAGAGTACACAATTCTTTCCTCTGTTTCACAAATAAAATTAATTTAGAAGACAGAAACAAACTTCTGAAAAACATACAAATAAAAGCAGGCTAGCGTAACCGCAGATGGACATAGGGATACTCTCCTGGGTTCAAAATCATGTGGTCAACGAAATATAAAATTGCAACACACAATTGAAAAGGGGTTAACACTCATAATAGTCATGTGCCAAATTAATCCATAGTTGTGTATATCTACTAATAGTCCCTTAACTTGTAGTGCAGATTTTTCTTTCAGATATACCCACGATAGCTTGTAATGCAACCCTGAACGCTTCAACTATACTCCCTCTGTTCTTAAATTGATGTCGCCGTTGACTTTTACAATCAACTTTGACCATTCGTCTTATTCAAAAAAATTGTTAGAATGTGTAAAATTTTAAGTTGTGATTCAAATAACACTAATGATAAATCAGATTATATCAAAATATATAAAATTTATCAAAAAATTTTGAATAACATGAATGGTCAAAGTTGAATTTAAAAGTCAACGGCAACATCAATTAAAAAACAGAAGAGTAGGTATTTAAGTATCAACAAAGGGGTTAACAACTTGGTGATAAGCAGAGCTCCCACTGAGTTGCAGCGGATAACAATTCCCAACCTGGACAAGCTCAAAGTTGAGGCGCTTGAGCATGAGGTCGTGGGTGGCATCAGCAGTGAGGGTCTTCTCACGGATATCAGCCGGCGCGGCACAGTGGAACTCCTCCTCAGGCACGAGCTCTATCCCCGGGTACTTGGTCTGGAAGTCCTGGCACGCCCTAATGGCCTTCACGTAGTGATTCTTCTCGTACAGCAGGTTCTGCAGCGGCAGCGTAGTGGAGTCCACTGGATCCTTAGCCGCCTCCGTCTCCCTCTTTACCTTATCCTCTTCCATCAATATCTCCCGATTCACCTGCGCAAATCACACTCAAGTTAACACCGCCGATCTAGAAGAGCTCGGTAGAGTTTGGAGGGCGCGGGCTCGGGTTTCGGAACGTGCCGTACTTGGCGGAGCGTGATGAGGAGGAGCGACATCTGGGTGACGTGCTCGCGGAGGTCCGACTTGGAGGCGCCGTCCCGTTTGATGGCGAGGATCCTGGCAGCGACCTGCTCGATGGAGGCGCGGGTCTCGGCGAGAAGGTCGTGAGCGGAGCCCGTCCTGGTTGAAGACACCGTGGGAGGCCTAGCCGGCGCCTCGACGTCCATGGATTCTGCCGGCGGCGCCGTCGCCATGAGTCTGGCCGGCGCGGGGAGACCGGGTCCTGTCCGGTCCGGGAGAGACGATGATGTTGGGGGCCAGGAACACTCCAGTGAAGGGGAAGTGGGCCGGGTTGTTAGTTGTGGCTTTGGGTTTCCTTCTGAATTTCTGATGGTAAGATAGTGGGCCTGACTTCTAGAGAGGATCCAAAGAAAAAGAGGTAGGCCCATTACGGCTATAAAAATCAGCCCATGTCTTTCCCTCTCATTTTTTTAAGGATTTGTTGATTGCTCCTTTGATCCGAAATGACTAGCCAGTTGGTAATGCGGTGTTGGGGAAACCAATCTTAGCTTCTCGTCTAAGATTTCGAGCAATAGAGCATCTCACGTGGTGTCACATGGTACTTTTATGAGCTATATGCTTCTATTATGGTCTCACTATCTTTTGTTCTAAAGTAAACTGTTATCACAAATGAAATGGTCTCTGCTAAATCAACCATGAAATTCATTGTTGCAGATGTGACGGGCGCACTCTGAATATTTTTATGACTTACTCTCTCCGTTACTGCACGTATGCGAGGATCCACATGCCAACGCCGCGAGTGCATCAACTAGCATTTGTGTATATACAGTTATAACGGAGTAGATATTTGGGCACTGAAATTTTGCGGGTTCCCATATGCGCAAAAAACACATGCCGACGCCGGGATAAATCAGCCCAAAGACAGTGATGCAGATCGAGGGACACTGCTACAGGTTGCAATGAGAGCAAAACAAGGACCAGTGGATTATTACGTTAGCTACTTCATCATAAGTCTCGATCAACCGAAAAGTTAACTCCGAGTAGATCACGAAGAAAAAGCCTATCATTTTTTTTAAAAAAAAAGTCGATCATTTTTTTTAAAAAAACCCGATCAACTCTAGATTATATCTCCTAACAGCCGCAGCTGCAGCACAAAAACTGGCAGCCGAGCGCGCCCAAGAAAAGCGGACAATGCAAAATGATGTTGCACAGGGCCGATGCACGGAACAATGACTGCTACAGTGCGAAATCGGGTACTGTTTAACACTGTTTGTCTCGAAATTTACTGTTTATCCGAAATCGCTGTGACAGGTTGTTGATTTTTGGTCAAACGGTCCAAACCATATTCAAATTTCGCAGGTCCAGTACTCCTGTGCAGTTTGAACGCAGGAGAGGATTTGGTTCCGTGAAGCATGGGTGGGGCATGGCGCACAGTGGCACAGGGGACGCAGTAGCAGGAGTCGCGCCCATTGGTCGTTCCAGTGTATCCCGTGGCCCCGCAAGCCAGCGCCACACCCATCGAACTCGCCACGTTAAAACCGGACACGCCACCTAGATCTGCCACTGACATGCGGCCCGGCACAGGCAGCGACCACGTGCCATCGACGGGTGTGATTTGTGAAAGGGGCTGCCACGCGCGAAGCCGGCTTCCCCGCGTCACGGCTCCGACAAAAACATTCGCGCCAAGTCAAAGCTGCTCCGACCGTCCGACGCCGCGGGGTCCCGGATCCTCTGTGGCGCGCACAGTCACGCTGACAAAGGTGCCGCGTCCACGAGTTCGTGCCTCAGCTTGCCCCCGCGCCGCAACGGGGGCGAGGAGATGGGAGAAAAACGAAAGACAAAACCTCCGTCCGAGCGGACACTCTTCGGCTGTCACTGATTTTTAGATCCTATCACAAAGCTCTCTCTGCAAGAAACACGTGGCGTCGGTGGGATCGTCGATGCGTTGAATCGGACGACGCGGAGCCATGTCCTGCGTCGCGCGAACGACATGGCCCGTTATAGCATCGGCGCCGGCCATCACAGTTGACGCGGACTTCTCAGAAAATGCGGAAAGCTGTTTGTTCTCTCTCTGTAATGGCGTAGGAGTAAAATTTGGCAGTGTGACGTGAATGAAATCCAGTTTTGAAATCGATGGTCCCACGAGAACCGCTCAGGAGGCTGGGCACCCGCGCCTGACGACGGCTGACACCACTGCCGTCCTTGAATTCTCGCTCCGCGTTCGCAACAAACAGAGCCGCCGAGCCCCGTATGCACTGAGCTCTCCATATTCGCCGCTAACTCCGTCCCTGAATATCGGTATCTCTGAATTTAGTCAAAATCAAATTTATTTAATTTTGACTATTAATAATATAAAATTAATAATATTTTATTATATATAAATTATGTTATTAAATTCTTCATTAAACATACTTTTATAATATGTAATTTTTTATTAAAAAAATTATTTAAATTTGTAGATATTATTAATTAAAGTTGATAAAATTTAACTTTGACCAAATTCAAAAATACTTATATTTGAGGACGAAGGGAGCAGCAGTAGCTTGCACAACCAGCTAAATCGTTTTGAGGTTCGCTATTAATTGGATGCAAGACAAGGGCGGAAACATCTGCGGTGGTGTCATCCAATGATTCAGATAGCTTTCTCACTGATTTCTGTCTCCATATCCCGAGCAAAAATGTTAGCACTTGTTTCTTATAAGCTATCAGACATGTTTATTCCTTCATGGCTGGAGTTATAAAGCTAATAGAGCTGCTTACAGCCACCTTTTGAAAATCAACTGCCCAGCACCTAGTGCTTTTAATATAGTGCCTGCAACCTAGGAAATCAGTCCATACTTCTCTTTTTATGAAACCATTCAATTCATAATGTCTGGCTTAAATACAAATAATCAGGTCTCAAAATACAAGCAACAGTAGTTCTAGAAAGAAAATGTGCAAATCACTCAAATAAGCAAATATTTCAGGTGTCACCACTCAGTTCCCACAATTAATTCCAGCCGACCCTGACTTTGCATAATAGAACTTTCTCTAAATCGTACTCGTAGTAGTTATGCTGCAAGCATATTCCACATCCCATTTAACACAAGAAACAAGGCTACTATCAGGACATATAAGAGTCCAATATATACAGCAGCAACTTTTTCTGCTTGTCCTTTAAGTTAGGTCATAGAAGGATTACAACTATAGTACCTGCAGTTGGTGTTGGACTGCCATGTCTTAATAAACACAACTGATGCAATTTAATATTCATGCAGGTCAAAATGAAAATCAGGAAGTTATGGCCAACCGGTTTGCTAGAAAATAATATCGCAAATATAAAAATGGCCTTACTTTGATATGCATCTTTTTCTTTCCTTTTCATCAAAAGATGGAGCTCGAGTTTCAGTGGTCTTCTTCCTCCATTCAATAATATTTGTTGACCGCTTATCAGAACCTCGTGTTACATGCCTCTTGGACCACCGGGTCATAGTTACTTGATCATCTACATGCACATCCCTGCTTTCAGGTTTAGATATATGACTACTGGATTCTTTAATCAGATGTCCT